>PVLC010027120.1:2500-22122 GCA_004027655.1 Graphiurus murinus
CGCACACAGAGTTAGAACCCGGTTCCTAGTCTAGTGCTCTCTCTAATGTAAGTCACTGACTTATTCAGTCCTACTTCCTGCTCTTTTCTAGACATGACGTTCCTTAATAGAAATCTCCACCTCTATTTATGTAGGTATATGTGTCTTTGTGCCTGTGTCAGTAAGCATGCATGTGAATGTGTACGTGTCCATCTGCAAGTACTGGTAAAGGCTATCACTGGGTGTTTATACCCTTTATGCAATGGAAACCTCTAGGTAATTACAATTCTCTCTTGGCACCTGCATTGAAGTCGGGAAGACCTACTAAGTCAATCATTAATAAGCAGATTTGGCTCTTTCTCCAATCAGCTCTATTTCTGGGTCTTCAGGAACTAAGACAAAATAATCAGGGTGGAACCAGACTCTCCCAGGGTGAAACTTGGTTCCAGGGCAAAAGCAACTACAGACAATGTTACAAGGAGCTATGACATTTTAACAGTGAACTGTTTTTGCAATGACTGCTCAAGCTTTTAGGCTCAGGTTATCATGGATATGGATACCATCTTATTCTTCAGCCTAATCATTGCATCCTATGATTCCAACAAGAAAGGTAAGTACTTCTGTAGCCCACTATCATGGAAAACCTGAAGGGAGGCCTACAAATCATTTGGGGTCTCTTCCTCTAAGTGGGGATATAGCCAGTACTCAGCAAATGCTACTTTCCTGAAATTATCCCAGGTATTCTCTTGCTCTAAGCAGAACTGCAACCTACACCACCCAGAGAGCTGTTTCATGATGATGTCTTTAGACAATACAATGTATTCTTCTGTCTTGCTCACATAACTAACATTAAAACCCTTTAACTAGCCGGGCGTCCCAGCATTGGGGAGGCTGAGACAGGAGGATCTGGGTTCGAGGCTGGCCTCAGCTACTTAGTGAGGCACTCCGCAACTTAGTGAGACCCTGTTTCAAAATAAAGAATAAAAAAATCGGGCTAGGGGTATAGCTTGGAGGTAGAATGCCCCTGAGTTCAATTCCCAGTACCGCAAAAAAAAAAAAAAAAAAAAAAAAAAAAAAAACCTTTAAACTGCAGTGTGTGTGTGTGTGTGTGTGTGTGTGTGTGTGTGTGTGTCAATGGGGATTGAACCCAGGGGATTCTACTTCTGAGCTATATTCCCAGTCCTATTTTATTTTAAAACAGAGTCTCACTAAGTTACCGAGAGCCTAAATTGCTGAGGTTGTCCTCAAATCTACAATCCTCAGGTCTCAGCTTCCTAAGTATTGGGATTAGGCATGCACCATCATGTGTGTGTGTGTGTGTGTGTGTGTGTGTGTGTGTGATTGGAGATTGAACCCAGGATCATTCTACATCTGAGCTACATCCCCACCCTTTTGTAACTCTTTTGTTTTGAAACAGCATTTTACTTAGTTGTGGAGGGCCTTGCTAAATTGATGAGGATGGCTTCAAACCTGCAATCCTCCTGTTTCTGTGTCTCATCCCAAGGACTGGTATTACAGGCATGCGCTAGCACACCCCGCTTTACTGTTATCTTTTTGTTATGAGAGGGTACTCTCACTGTTTCGGTATTGTCCTCAGCTGAGTCCTAAATTCATAACCCCTCGTAAGATGTTGCCTTCATTTTTTCTGAGTGTCTATGTGTGGTGCTGGGGACTGAAGTTGGCCTTGTGCACTATAGGAAAGTGCTCTACCACTGACCTACATCTCCAGCTCTTGCTTTCATATGTGTGTGTGTGTGTGTGTGTGTGTGTGTTACTAGGGATTGAACCCAGGGGCATTCTACCTCTGAGCTACACACCCCAGCTCTTTTTATTTTTTGTTTTGAAACAGGGTCTCCCTAGGTTGCTGAGAGTCACACTGTTGCTGGGGCTGGCCTAGAACCTGTGATCCTCTTCTCTCTGCCTCCCAAATACTGGGATTACAGGCGTGTTTCATCACACCTGGCTCTTTGCCTTCACTTTTAAGGTGGCACATCAGAATAGTTGGATGGGGTGCTCTTAGATGGGGAGAGCTGAGTTAAAAGGTGATATGGGGCCAGGCATGGTGGTGCATGTCTGTAATTCCTCCCAATACTTGGGAGGCTGAGACAGGAGGATCACAGGTACCAGGCCAGCCTCAGCAACTTAGTAAGATCCTGTTTCAAAATTAAAAAATAAAGAGAGGTGGGGTATATAGCTCAGGGGTAAAATGCCCCTAGGTTGAATCCCTAGTACAAAAAAAAAAAAAAAGATATAGTAGAATAGTACATAGCACTATAATAGCACTATTTGTTGCTCTTTGTTAACTGTTTATGCTAGGGATTCTACCTCTGAGCTCTATTTTATTTTTTTATTTGGAAATAGGGTCTTGCTAAATTGCTGAGGCTGGCTTTGAATCTGCAATCCTCCTGTCTTAACCTTTCAAGTACTGGGATAACAACATGTGCCACCATGTTTAGCTGTTGACTATTTATTTAAAATGTGAAAGTCGGGCATGGTGGCGCATGCTTGTAATCCCAGCATTTGGGAGGCTGACACCGGAGGATCCGGGTTCACAGCCAGCCTCAGCTACCTAGTGAGGCACTCCACAACTTAGTAAGACCCGGTTTCAAAATAAAGAATAAAAAATAGGGCTGGAGGTGTAGCTCGGAGGTAGAATGCCCCTGGATTCAATCCCCAGTACCGCAATAAATAAATAAATAAATAAATAAATAAATAAATAAATAAAATAAAATGTGATGTTTCAGAGTTTCCTAAACATTTCATCTCTAAAATTAGCTAGTCGGGCATGGTGGCTTATGCCTTTATCCCAGTAGTTGGAAGGCTGAGACAGGAGGATCATAGGTTCAAGGACAACCTCAGCAACTTAGTGAGACTCATCAACCTAACGAGACCCTGTTTCAAAATAAAAATAAAATAGGGCTGGGAGGTGTAGCTCAGAGGTAGAATGTCCCTGGGCTCAATTCCCAGTACAATTAATTAATTGATTAATTAGTTAATTAAGCTAATCAGAGTTAAGGCAAAATAGGGTAAGGTACAACTGTAACAAGATTTAACAAATAAAGAAAACTCCCACACCTTCTGAATCATGGACCAAAAAACATAAATAACTATGACCTATGATTCTGTGGAAACCTATAGAGATACTATGTCCAAGGTTAGATTTAATAAACTTTAAAAAGTTCTCTATACAGCAGGCAGTCAGATGTGGTGGTGCATGCTTATGATCTCAGTACTTGGGAGGCTAAAACAAGAGAATCACAGGTTCATTCCCAGCCTCAACTATTTAGTGAGGCCCTCCCCACCTTAGTGAGAATTTTTTTTTTTTTTTTTGTAATCCTGGAGATTGAACCCAAGGGCATTCTATCTCCAAACTACACCCCCAGCCCTATTTTTTAGTTTTATTTTGAAACAGGGTCTCAGTAGGTTGATGAGTCTCACTACTTGATGAAATTGTCCTTGAACCTGTGGTCCTCCTGTTTCAGTTCCCCACATACTGGGATTGCAAGTGTGTGCCACCATGTCTGGCTTGACTGTGTGTTTTCAAGTAGGGAGTGTTTGATCTCCCTGGTTGCATATTTTGTGAGCAAGATTTTTTTCCTTTTGTATTCCCTTTCAGTGCCCAGAATTCTAACAAGTATGTGCACAGTAAATTTTGACCTTTTCCCCCTCTAGACCTCAGAGCTAGCAACTGCCAAGTGGAACAGCTGCCTGGACTCTTCCCAAAGGATGTGAGAAGCACCAGGGATTTACTAATGCAAGGTAGGGAGGGAACCCTTTCTGGAAAATCACTTTTCTATTACAAGAAATTTTTTATCTTTTTTTTTTTTTTCACACTGTACTGGGGATTGAACCCAGCGTCATTCTACCTCAGAGCTACAGCCCTATTTTTTATTCTTTATTTTGAAACAGGGTCTCACTAAGTTGCAGAGGGCCTCACTAAGTAGCTGAGGCTGGCTGCAAACCTGAGATCCTCCTGTCTCAGCCTCCCAAGTACTGGGATTACAAGTGTGTGCCACCACACCTAGCTGAAATTGTTATCTTTAAAAAATGTATTGTAGCTGTGTATGGTGGCACATGCCTGTGATCCCAGTTAGTTGGAAGGCTGAGACAAGAGGATCACAGGTTCAAGGCCAGCCTTGGTAACTTAGTGAGACCTTGTTTTAAAATAAAAAATAAGGTGCCGGTGTGGTAGTGCACGCCCACCATTTTTAATTAATTAAAAATAAAATAGGGCTGGGGGTGTAGCTGAGAAGTAGAATGGCCTTGAGTTCAGGTCAATCCCCAGGATCACACATTCACACACACACACACACACACACACACACACACACACACACACACACACCACACAGTTTATCTCCTCCCTTCTTAGCCCAGATCTCAAATATGCTGTTTTAAAGATATGCATCCCCTTCACCAGGTGTGATGGTGCATGCCTATAATCCCAGTACTTGGTAGGCTGAGAGAGGAGGATTATAGGTTTGAGGCCAGCCTCAGCAACTTGACCCTGTTTCAAGATAAAAAATAAGTCAGGCACAGTGGCAGAAGCCTGTAATCCTAGTACTTGGGAGGCCAAGATAGTAGGATTGCAGGTTCATGGCCAACCTCAGCAACTTAGCAAGATACTATTTCAAAATAAAAAATAAACCAGGCATGGTGACACACACTTGTAACCCCAGTACTTGGGAGGCTGAGACAGAAGGATCCAGGTTCTCAGCCAGCCTCAGCCACTTAGTGAGGCCCTCCACAATTTAGTGAGACCTTGTTTCAAAATAAAGAATAAAAAATAGGGCTGGGGGTGTAGCTCAAAGGTAGAATGCCCCTGGGTTCCATCCCCAGTACTGCAAAAAAAAAAAAAAAAAAGAAAAAAAAAAGGGACTAAGGGACTAGGGCTGTAGCTCAAAGGTAGAATGCCCCTGGGTTCAATCCCCAATATCATAAATAAATAAATAAATAAATAAATAAATAAATAAATAAATAAATAAATAAATAAATAGAACTGGTGGTGTAGCTCAGAGGTAGATCTCCCCTCCAGTTCAATCCTCAATAAAAATAAATAAATAGAGCGGGGCATGGTGGTGCACGCTTGTAATCCCAGCATTCGGGAAGCTGAGACCCGAGGATCCGGGCTCGCAGACAGCCTCAGCTACCTAGTGAGGCACTCCGCAACTTAGTGAGACTCGGTTTCAAAATAAAGAATAAAAAATAGGGCTGAGGGTATAGCTCGGAGGTAGAATGCCCCTGAGTTCAATCCCCAGTACCGCAAAAAAATAAATAAATAAAAAGAAAAGTAAATAATAAATAAATAAATAGATAAATAAATAAATAAATAAATAAATGGGTTGGGGGTGTAGCTCAGAGGTAGAATCCCCTGGGTTCAATTCCCAATACCATAAAATAAGATAGATATGCTCCAAAGATTTTTTGTTTGTTTGTTTGGTACTGGGGATTGAACCTAGAGGTATTCTACCTTCAAGTTACACCCCTAGCCCTATTTTTTATCCTTTATTTTGAAACAGGGTCTCAGTAAGTTGCAGAGGGCCTCACTAAGTAGCTGAGGCTGGTTGCAAACCTGAGATCCTCCAGTCTCAGCCTCCCAAGTACTGGGATTACAAGCGTGTGCCACCACGCCGAGCATGGAAGCTAATTTTTAAATTGACTTATTACCTAAGGCATATCTATATAAATCAAACATGGGGATTAGAAAAGACAAGGAGGCAGCACCTAACCCTCTCTGCACTAAAAAAAAAAACAAAACAATCTATGAGCATTTCTCTGTGCTGAAATTACTGCAGTCACCTGTTTGCAAAAGACGAATAGCAGGAAGGAAGAAAAGCAGGACTTGCATATTTAGGACCATAAATGCATCCTGATGAAGAGGTGAACTCAAGAGGGAAAGTGCAGCAGTGGAGTTTAACTGGGGTCATGTAGGAATGAGTTAGCTAAGCACTGTTCAAATTACGAACAAGCTTCATTTTTCTCTCTGGCTCTTCTTCCAGAAACTCATACAGAAGCCAAAAGGACCACATTCATCCAAAATCAGACTATAGCTATCCTGCAGTGTCTTGGCTCTGGGAGCAAAGTGAAAGTCAACCTTGTGTATTCAGAGGGAAGGTCTGAGGTCAAGCACATTCTGAAGAACCTGAGAGTCACTGCTGCTCCCCACAGAAACAGCTCTGCTCCTCCAAGCTGCCATCTATTCCCCACATCCAAGACTCAGACTGAATCCCTTCTAACAGGCAAAGGTGAGATTAGAAAAGGAGATGGAGGTAGGCACTAACTTAGTTGACATCCTTGACGGAAGCTGGTGTTTATTAGCAGCTAAAGCCATGAGATTTGCCTTGGGCAAATCTTTGTCCTCTCTGAGATCAATTTTCCAACCTCTAAGATCCCTTCTAGCCCTGGTATCCTGTTATTTTCATATGTTCTTCATTTTTGGTGGATCTTCTTTGGACAATTTTTTTTTCTTTAATTTTCTTTTATTTTGAATGCACACAGTAAAATATTCAAATTTATAGTGAAAAATAAGTCTTCTCCCTACTTCTGTCTCTCAGTCTTCCTGTTCTCTATCCCTGAAGGAATAACTATTTAAAAATCACTACATTGCCCTCTAGAGATACTATAAGCATATATGAATGTACATATTTTAAAAGCATAAATGGTAGCACACTATACACACTGTTCTGTATCTTGCTTTTTCCACTAATATATCTTAGCCAGGCATGGTGGTGCATGCTTGTAATCCCAGTACTGAGACAGGAGGATTGCAGGTTCACAGCCAGCCTCAGCTACTTAGTGAGACCCTGTTTCCAAATAAAAAATAAAAAATAGAGCTGAGGGTGTAGAGGGTGAGTAGTCCAGAGGTAGAATATCCCTGAATTCAACCCTCAGTACTACAAATATATATGCATACATATATGATATATCTATGTAACATATATATATATATATATATATATATATCTTACAGGTTTTTTCCATATCAATGTGTATAAATGTGTGTGTGTGTGTGTGTGTGTGTGTGTGTGTGTGTGTATGTGTTGTTGGAGATTATTGAACCCAAAGTTTGGCACATGCTTAGCACCTGCTCTGAGTGATGCTACTGAGCTATACCCCCAGCTCTACCTCATTCTGTTTAACAGTTACACAGGTATTTTGTTTTGTTTTTGAGGTACTGGGGATTGAATTTAAGGGCGCTCTACAATCGAGCTACATTCCTAGCCCTTTTTTTTTTTTTTTGCGGTACTGGGGATTGAACTCAGAGGCATTCTACCTCCAAGCTATACCCCCAGCCCTATTTTTTATTCTTTATTTTGAAACCGAGTCTCACTAAAGTTGCGGAGTGCCTCACTAGGTAGCTGAGGCTGGCCGCGAACCCGGATCCTCCGGTGTCAGCCTCCCAAATGCTGGGATTACAAGCGTGCGCCACCACGCCTGGCTCCCAGCCCTTTTTATTTTGAGTCAGGGTCTCACTAAATTGCCAAGACTGGCCTTAAACTTGAAATCCTCCTGCTTCAGCATCCCAAGTAGCTGTTTATTCTACTAGTTCTCTGTTGATGGATATTTGGGTTGTTTCCAGTCTTTTGCAAATACAAATAATGCTGCAAGCAATGACCTTATACATTCTTCTTGTATGTGTACAACTTATCAAGATGATAAATTCCAAGAAGCAGGATTGCTGTATCAAAGGTGTGATAGAAGCCAGGTGGGATGGCACATGCCTATAATTCCAGTGCTCAGGAGGCTTAGGCAGGAGGATCACAGGTTTGAGGCCAGCCTTAGTGAGACCATGTTTCAAAATAAAAAATAAAAAGGGCTGGGGGTATAGCTTAGAGGTAGAGTGCCCCTGTGTTCAATCCTCAGGAACCCTCCTCACACACACACAAGAAAAAAACAAAGGTATGATGGATTTTGCTAAATTAGCCTCTACAAGGGCGGCTCCCTTGGTTTTTTTCAATTCCCACCTATGTGTGTGAGGATGCTTCTCCCCCACAGCTGTGGGGCAGTGGTTCTTGACCTCAGCCTTCTGTGTCTCTGCTTCCTCATCCTCTTTCCTTCTCCTACTCACTTTTGTGTGTGTGTGTGTGTATGTGCGCGCGCGCGCGCTACCAAAGTTGGAACCTAGGGGCATTCTACCTCCGGCATACACCCCTAGACCTATTTTATTCTTTTTTTTATTTATTTATTTTTTTTTTGCGGTACTGGGGATTGAACCCAGGGGCATTCTACCTCTGAGCTACACCCCCAGTCCTATTTTTGAAGCAGGGTCTCACTAAGTTGCAGAGGGCTTCACTAAATAGTTGAGGCTGGCCTCAAACCTGGATCCTCTGGTCTCAGCCTCCCAAGTACTGGGATTAGAAGCGTGCACCACCACACCCAGCTCCTACCCACTCTTTTTGTCAAGTAGTTTCTGATCAGAGATTGGTGCTGGTAGTTCTCTCTTTACATATGGGAAGTTCTTTAGATGTACTGTTATACTTCTGGAAAAATAAAACATGACACTTTTAGAGAAACTCAGGGGATCACAAGCAGAATAATGGAGAAAAAAAACTTTTAAAAAACCAGAGATTGGGAAATACGGGGATAGTATCTCAGGATGTGGCCCAGGTATAGTAAATTATATATCACCATATCACTTGAATGTTTCATTCACTTTTCAAAACTCCACCAGCACTAATTGTGTAAAAGAAAAACTCAAAGTCCTTTAGCAGGGTTTGGGGCTTTCAGCCACTCAGTGTCAGTTCAGATTGTTTTCCTCTTAACATGTGACACTTTGCTCGAATCCATGGCAGTAGTGACAGGGAAGAGTGGACTTAAGTCATTTTGTAATCTATAGTGCCGTGAATATAGAGCTATGCACTGTGGGACTCTGGGAAATTAAGAACATTAGTTCTTAGAAATTCTGGACAAGGAAAATTGGGAGGTTAAAGGAGAAGAGAGATGCCAAAGATAAGTTTGACCTAATTAAAAAGTTTGCCTTGAGCAAGCCTCCCAGCCTTCCTTCATGATGTGGTGACTGGTTCTGAGAACCAGAATTTAAGCTAGTACCCTGTACTATTTGAGTTATGCAAAGAGACTAAAGGGACATCTGCGAGTTAGTCTGGGGAACCTAATCAGCACTCACCATACATTTCTATGAAACCACAATGATGAATCTCAGCCAACTAACTTATGAATGGACTTTTCAAACATTACTCTTTGATAAGTTTGAAACTACCTGTTCTGAATTTAAACTCACATTGAGTACCAGGATGTAACAGATCTCAAATAGGATAAAAACAAAAATTAGGTAAATGGTGAAACTTAAAAGGTCATAAAAAAGCCAGGCGTGGTGATGCTGCTTGTAATCCTAGTACTTGGGAGGCTGAGACCAGGGGATCACAGGTTCAAAGCCAGCCTCAGCTACTTAGTGAGGCCCTCTGCAACTTAGTAAGACCTTGTTTCAAAATAAAGAATAAAAATAGGGCTGGGAGTGTAGCTTGGAGGTAGAATTCCCCTGGGTTCAATCTACAGTACCACAAAAATAAAATAAAAATCTGGACGTGGTGGTGCACACTTGTAATCCCAGTACTTGGGAGGCTGAAACAGGAGGATCTAAAGTCTGAGGGCAGCCTCAGCAATTTAGCAAAGACCTCTGCAACTTAGTGAGACCCTGTTTCAAAATAAAAAATAAAAAGGGTTGAGGGTATAGCTCAGAGATAGAATGCCCCTAGGTTCAATCCTCAGTACCCCTACACAAAATAAATAAATATTTGTGAAAGAGATATACTCTGAAGTTACCAGGCCGGGCGTGGTGGCGCACGCTTGTAATCCCAGCATTCGGGAGGCTGAGACCGGAGGATCTGGGTTCACGGCCAGCCTCAGCTACCTAGGGAGGCACTCCACAACTTAGTGAGACTCAGTTTCAAAATAAAGAACAAAAAATAGGGCTGGGGGTGTAGCTCGGAGGTAGAATGCCTCTGAGTTCAATCCCCAGTACTGAAAAAAAAAAAAAAAAAAAAAAATGAAGTTACCACACTGTGGATGAGATCGATCTGCATAGGAAGATGTCTGAGAAAATCAGGAGATAGTTCACAAAAATATCCTCAGAATATAACAGCAATTTAAAAGTATAAGGAAGAGCCGGCCATGGTGGCGCACGCTTGTAATCCCAGTACTTGGGAGGCTGAGACAGGAGGATCTGGGTTTGCGGCCAACCTCTGCTACTTAGTGAGGCCCTCCACAACTTAGTGAGAACCTGTTTCAAAATAAAGAATAAAAATTAGGGCTGGGGATGTAGCTCGGAGGTAGAGTACTGGTTCCATCCCCAGCACTGAAAAAAAAAGTATAAGGAAGAGAATATTCTGCAGTGCAGATGGTCATCAGGAGACACGGGGTCCACATGGAATGCAGAAAAAGATAAGAAGACTATTTGTTACTGTTTATGGAATTTAGCCAAAGAAAGACCTTTCATTATAAATATTTTGAAATTTCCTTCTGGTGGGGAAAAATGACTCATTAGGTTTTTATCACTTATAATTTACACTACCTAATTCCTATTGCTCAGATTCTACATTAATTAAGAGACCTTCAACTGGGTACAGTGTCGCACACTTGCAATCCTAGCTACTCACGAGGCTGAGGCAGGAGTATCTAAAGTTAGAGGCCAAGCTGGGCAACTGAATAAGACGCTGTATCAAAATAAAATAAAGCCAGGCATGGTGGCACATGCTTATAATCCCTGTATTTGGGAGGCTGAGACAGGAGGATCACAGGTTCAAGGAAAGCCTCAGCAAGTAGTGAGACTTTCATCAACCTAGTGAGACCCTGTTCCAGAATAAAAAAATAAAATAGGGCTGGAGGTATAGCTCAGAGGTAGAGTGCCCTTGGGTTCAACCTCTAGTACCATGAAATTAAAATAAAATAAAAAGGGCTGGAGATGTAGCTCAGTGGTAGAGTGATTGCCTAGCATGTGTGAAGCCTGGGGTCAATCTCAATACTGAAAAAAAAAAAAAACACCTTTCCAATTATTCATTAGGTTTTATAGGAACCTGTATGTTTAGTATAGGGTACCAAGAAGAGAAAAACATCCTATCTCATCCATCTGACAGATACTTTCCCCTTATGTAATTTTTCCAAATGTCATTTTAGTAGATGGAATAATCTGTAAGGTCTGGTTACCCCACATGAAACTGTGGCATATAGGAGTAATAACAGAAAACTGGTGTTTATTGTGATATTGTCACTCTTGAAAGTTATTTAATTTCCCCAGTGCTCAACTTCTATAGATACAAATGGGAGGTTGGACTAGATGGTTTAATTTCTAGATATGTAGAGCTGAGGGTTAGATTTTTTTTTTTTTTTTTCGGTCTTGGGGATTGAACTCAGGGGCATTCTACCTCCAAACTACACCCCCAGCCCTATTTCTTATTCTTTATTTTGAAACAGAGTCTCACTAAGTTGCAGAGGGCCTCACTAAGCAGCTGAGGCTGGCCACGAACCTGGATCCTCCAGTCTCAGCCTCCCAAATGCTGGGATTACAAGCGTGCATCACCACACCCAGCGGAATGTTCCCTATTAAAATAAATTATTTTGTAAAGCAAAGCATCTTTTGGAACTGTAAATTATTATCTTCTATGTTATCCATTTCATAAATTTGTATTTTAAAAGTATCTCCTTAATCCAGGCACAGCGGTACATACCTATAATCCCAATACTTGAGAAGTGAAGAGGATTGCAAATTCAAGGCCAGCAGGACATGGTAACTTAGTGAGACCCTGCTTAAAAAATAAAAATAGAGCTGAGCATGGGGGCACACACTTGTAATCCCAGTACTTGGGAGGTTGAGACAGGAGGATCACAGGTTCACAGCCAGCCTCAGCTACTTAGTGAGGCTCTCTGCAGCTTAGTGAGACCTTGTTTCAAAATAAAGACTAAAAATAAACGCTGGGGGTGTAGCTCAGAGGTAGAATGCCCCTGGATTCAATCTTTAGTACCACCCAAAAGTATTTTTTCCTTATATTGGGGCATTCTTATTCAATATATTTAGCTAAAGAAAAGCTAATATTGCAATTCCAGCATCACTGGGATAAAGTTACAAACCTGCTCCATCTTGATTCTCAGTTACCTAACAGATGAGACCTCAGAGAGATAGATGAGCTGCCAGCATGGACGGACATTAATTTAGAAGGTAGGCAGAACTGTAAATACGTTGACAGACAAAGCCTGTTTAGTGGACTTTGAATAAAAAATAGGGCTGGGGGTAGAGCTTGGAGGTAGAATGCCCCTTGGTTTCACCCCTAGTACTTGTCATCTTCCAGCTCCTCTTGCCTCTCTCTATCCCCTCTGAGAGTACTTGACTCAGACTCCACTAAAGAGACTTGTAGTAGTCATTCAGGCAAATTACACTATTTCACATCCTTCCTTGGACCTTGGAACCATCATTATTAAGGAAAGAAACTTTCAACAGTTACACCCTCCGTATTTATTATTATGGCCTTAAGAATGATAGGCAAACAAGATATGGTTTACTCCTCCACTCTGATCCTATGTTACTCAAAGGCCCCATGGGAATTTAATCCATGTCTCTTCTTATCCACATCTGTAATTATCATTTATTTTATGGCATTATTTTATGGCATTATTTTATGCCTACACCTTAAACCTATGGACAGACAGGTCACTGGAGCTACAATTAGAATATCAGGTGAGTAGAGTTTTGTCAGGTAGAATCAAAGGTAGGACAAAGTTTTCTCCTAAAGTTGTCCCTTCATTGTATTTTTTCTTCTCTTATAGCTTTTTTACCAGGAATCTCCCAATGTAAGGTCTACCCAATGGTGGCTTCATCAAAGTCTTTGCCCATCTCTACAACTCTGGGGAAAAAAGAAGAAAAAACTACAAGTACTGGTGATATTTTTAGTCCTTCAACACAAGGTATAGAATGAACAGAAGTACAAAACAAGAAAAGAAAGAAAAAGAAATGTTTTTAGCTCCAACATTAGTTGGGATCTCCTAGGATTTTCCTGAAGGTTGAGAAGTTAAGAGTCTACATTAGAAAATCATTCCATTTTTTATGGAAAAAATAGTTTCTCTGTAAAGAAGGTCCAAGAAATTTTTGTTGTTTGACATCATCAATATCCTTCACCTCCAGGCAAGTGAGCTCACCTTGTAGTCAGACTTGGGGACAGAATAAATCATATCCATGTGATAGGTAATTCTATATAGATGAATGGATAGATGGGTAATATTTAAATACTAAACAGCCAGGCATGGTGGTGCATGCCTGTAATCCTAGTACTTGGTAGGCTGAGACAGGAGGATCACAGCTTTGTGGCCATCCTCAGAGAGGCCCTCTGCAACTTAGTGAGGCCCTATTTCAAAATAAAAAAAAAATAAAACAAGGCTGAGGATGTAGCTTAGAGGTAGAATCACTGGGCTCAATCCCCAGTGATACAAAAAAAAGTATATATATACATATATATATATGTATATATATACATATATATGTATATAAAACAATTATTACAGTGATGATACCAAGTGCATGTTTTTATCTTCGCTGTTTTTTTTTTCTTTTTTTTTTTTTTTTGCGGTACTGGGGATTGAACTCAGGGGCATTCTACCTCTGAGCTACAGCCCCAGCCCTATTTTTTATTCTTTATTTTGAAACAGGGTCTTGCTAAGTTGTGGTGGGTCTTACTAAGCAGCTGAGGCTGGCCACAAACCCGAATCCTCCAGTCTCAGCTTCCCAAATGCTGGGATTACAAGCGTGTGCCACCACACCCGGTTTCTTCGTTGGTTTTAGAACTAGCCTCGCTAAATTCACTAGGACTCAAATTATGTAAGATTAGAGTTTTGATTTGAGATTAGCAATAGCAAAAAGGGTATGAGTCATTTGCCCCAGATGTATTTTCTGACCCAGAAGCAATACCAATTTACCTTTGTTACTCCTATATACCACACACACACACAAAAACAACAACAAGAAATCCAGGCATGGTGGCACACACCTATAATCCTAGTACTTGGGAGGTTGAAACAGGAGGATCGCAAGTTCAAAGCCAGCCTTAGCAATTTAACAAGACTCTCAGCAACTTAATAAGACCTTGTCTCAAAATAAAAAATAAAATAGGGCTGCGGGTATAACTCAGAGGTAGAATGCCCCTGGGTTCAATACCCAGTACCATTAAATTAAAAAAAAAAAATACACATAGGAAAGGTGATTGTCTTAATCTATACACATATCAGAGAAAATGGGGAAGGGCCCTGAAAGGGAAAGATAAGCTAAGAATTCCTTGTGCACCCAAGCCTTTTCCTCCCCTGCTAACAGTGCAAGTATCAGCCTTGTATAACTATGGAAAAATCCCAAATCCAGGGAAGTGGCTCACTGAGTAGAAGCTCCAAAAGAGGTTAAAGAGCCCAGGAGGCCCACCCTAGTCCTGGCTCTGTGTTTGAAATGGAAATAACAGCCTCTGCTTCTGATTCAGGCTGGGCCCTTATTAGTCTATGAGCCAGTAGGACTTCAAGTGTTTAAAGGGTCAATCTCAGTTAGGCAAGGTAGCGCACTCCTCTAATCCCAGTACTTGGGAAGCTAAGACAGGAGGATCACAGTTTCGAGGCCAGCCTCAGCAATTTAGTGAGAGCCTGTTTCAAAACAAAAACTGAAGCTGGGAGTGTAGCTCAGAGGAAGAATGTCCCTGGGTTCAATCCTTAGTACAAAATAAAAAATAAAGAACTAAAGGCCTCCCTCACTCAAATTCTCTTTTCTCCTTCTTCCACCCCTCTTTCTTCTTTTAGACACAGATGAGAACCTAGAAGAGAGGCAGAAATGGAGTATTGTGGTCAAATTTCTAATTGCTGTCACACTGCTGATCAGCGGAATCATCATTACAGTATTTGTCATTTTTGAAGTCCCATGCCCTGTAAGTTTGCTGGTGTATTGGGCCACCGAACTTGGTCTATAAAGACTTCTTTCTGTTCCAGAATCAGGGTGGCATAACAAAGAAAGAACAGACTTTGGAATTTGAGCAGATCTGCCCCTCACATTCACTAGCTGAGTAGTTTTGAGACAGCTGTTTAGCTTCTCCAACCTCAGCTGCCTCATCTGTAAAATGGGACTCCTGATATTTTCCTCATGTGTGCTTATGGGGGTTAAGTGTGTGAGGCACCTGACACACAGTAGGTGCTTTCTGAATGTGAGTTTCTTCCTCTACTGTGCTTAGTCATTCTCTAGGAAGAGTACTTTTAATGTCACCCCACCCTCATGATTTCTAGCTGGGTTTGATGATGACACACATCTGTAACCCCAGTACTTGAGAGGTTGAGACAGGAGGATTATAGGTTCGAGGCCAACTGTGGCAATTTAGTGAAACCCTGTTTCAAAATAAAAAATAAAGTAGGGAGCCAGGCATGGTGGCACATGCTTGTAATTCTAGTACTTGGGAGGCTGAGACAGGAGGATTCCAAGTTCAGGGACAGTCTCAGCAAGTAGTGAGACTCTCATCAATCTCCAGCACCACAAAAAATAAATACATAAATGAAAGAAAGAAAGAAGGAAGGAAGGAAAGAGAGAGAGAGAGGAAGGAAGGAAGGAAGGAAGGAAGGAAGGAAGGAAGGAAGGAAGGAAGGAAGCCAGGCATGGTGGTGCATGCTTGTAATTCCAGTACTTGGGGGGCTAAAACAGGAGGATCACAGGTTCGTGGTCAGCCTCAGCTACTTAGTGAGGCTCTCCTTAAATTAGTGAGACCCTGTTTCAAAATAAAGAATAAAAAATAGGGCTGGGGATATAGCTTGGAGGTAGAATGCCCTTGGGTTCCATCCCTAGTACCACAATAAATAAATAAATAAATAAATAAATAAATAAATAAATAAATAAATAAATAAATAATAGGGCTAGGGGTATAGCTCAGAGGTAGAAAACTTCCAGGTGTAATCACCAGTACCACAAGAAAAAAAGAGAAAGATTTCCCTTAAATGGCTGGCATGAGGTTTGGAAGATAATCAAATGTTTACCAGCCACTGAAGTTAACGCCAGTCATTTTTCTCCCTTCAGAGGCTGTGCCAATGCCAGAAGTTATGGAGAAGGCAAAGGAAAGGAGGCCAGCAACCTGGGACAGCTGAGTCCCAGCCTGACTCTCAGCCTGAGAAGGGAAGTGTTCTCTATGGTTTATGTCATTTGTTTAGAGAAAACAGGATTAACATCTAAGTGCTGGGAGGCAGTTATAAAGCAAATGTGGGCAATTCTTTTCTGTGTCAGGAAATCAGTATCTGTACTGCTGTTTTCCATTGGCCCGGCCATAATAACACAATAGTGTACTTATTGAAATACATGTGTCTGGACCTAGTGAGGCACTCCGCAACTTAGTGAGACTCGGTTTCAAAATAAAGAATGAAAAATAGGGCTGGGGGTATAGCTCGGAGGTAGAATGCCCCTGAGTTCAATCCCCAATACCGCAAAAAAAAAAAAAAAAATACATGTGTCTGGGACCCAGATATAGTGAATCAGAATGTTTAGAGTGGAGCCAGGAACGTGTGTGTGTGTGTGTGTGTGTTGCTGAGAATTGAACTTAGGGGCAATCTACCTCCAAACTCCACTCCTTGGCTTATTTTATTTTATTTTTTAATTTGGAAAGTATCTCACTAACTTGCTGAGGCTGGCTTTGAACCTGAGATCCTTCTGTCTCAGTCTCCCAAGTACTGGAATTTCAGGCATGCACCACCATGCCCAGCTAGTTTCTAATACTTCAAAAGTTAAACTAAACCAGGTATGGTGGTGCACACTTATAATCCCGGTACTTGGGAGGCTGAGACAGGAGGATCTCAAGTTCACAGCCAGCCTCAGCTACTTAGTGAGGCCCTCTGCAACTTAGTGAGACCCTGTTTCAAAATAAAGAACAAAAATAGGGCTGGAGAGTGTAGCTTGGAGGTAGAATGCTCCTGGGTTCAATCCCCACTACTGCAAAAAATCAAATCAAATAAAATAAAAAGGGCTTTGGATATAGCTTAATGTAGAGAACTTGCCTAGCATGCATGAAGTCCTAGGTTCAGTCCCCAGTAACACACACACACACACACACACACACACACACACACACACACACACACCAAGGTGTCTATTGTTGTAGAATTACATAATTAAGAATAGTTCTCAAAATATTCTCTAGTTCAGGATGGTACACATGTTGCCACTCTTCAATTCTATGTTGTACATGTCAATAACCAAGTACAACCTGAGTGTCATGACGCACGCCTGTAATCCCAGTACTTGGGAAGCTGAGCCAGGAGAATCATAGGCTCAAGGCCAGCCTCAGCAATTTAGTGAAGCCCTCAGGTACTTAGCAAGACTCTGTTTCAAAATAAAAAAAAAAAAAATAGGGCTGGGGGTGTAGCTCAGAGGTAGAATGCCCCTGAGTTCAATCCTAAGTACCAAAAAAAAAAAAAAAAAAGTACTAGGAATTATATGGGGTTTTGTGCTTAGCAATCCCTTTGTTGACATATGAAGAAAAGTTCATTTGTATCCTTCTTTATCTTTCTTATTTTCTTTCAATTTCTAGGTTGGACAAGATGCTCCTAACTCATCAAACTCCAAGAAAGCACCCAGGTCCACTATTATCCACCAGACATACTTTTGAAAAGTTCCGCTCCGCCTCACATACTGAAATGCACCATCTTTTCCCACACTGTTTCATACCTATTCATAATCCACATGGGCAGATTCTTGCCAATGTTACACTTGTATCTTCGCTGGGGACATTATTATCGAATAGCAGTGCCAGTGATGGCAGAGCCTGGTAAGCGGAGTTACTCTTGTGTCACTGCTACTGACAAAGCCACAAGCCTCTGTGATTCACTTTGTATGTCCATGAAAATGAATATCTTTCAATTGCATTAAATGAAAAAAAAAGGCCTTCCCTCCAAGCCATATGAATGACCTTATTGCTCTCTTTGACAAAAGACTTAAAACACAATCTCTAAGGAAATGAGCACGGCAGCGGGTAGTGTGACACTTGTCCCAAATCCTCTGTTGTTCTCACAGATGAATTAGTGAGACCCTGTTTCCAATAAAAAATAAAATAGGACTTGGGGTGTAACTCAGAGGTAGAATTCCCCTGGGTTCGATCCCCAACACCCCTAAAAATAAATAAATAAATAAATAAATAAAAGAGGGCTCAGGGTACAGCTCAGAGTTAGATTGTCCTTATCTTACAGGGAGGTACCTGTTGTTACAAGCTGATGTTACAAGCTGGGTTTTATGATGTAACCTGTGCCACTATATGCAGCTACTGACACACTGGTGAAGGGAACCCAAACCTACATATTCTAAGTCCTCTTCATCGGCTATTCCCAGGGGGTTTAGGGACTGCAGACTCAAGTGAAGACCCCTACAATCCAGAATTCCTAAAGCAGGTCTGGTCATTTTGCCTACTTCAATGGTGAGCTGCATACGGTTTAGACAAGTATTCCAGAGCAAAACAATTATGATGACCACACTGGGGCTTAAGTAAGAGTTTGAGGAGAAAGTAGAAAGAGCTGACTCTGGGCTGGACATAGTGGCACACAGTTGTAATCCCAGTACTTGGGAGGCTGAGACAGGAGGATCAGGGTTTGCGGCCAGCTTTATCTACTTAGTGAGGCCCTCTGCAACTTAGTGAAACCCTATTTCAAAATAAAGAAAAAAAGTACCGCAAAAAAAAAAAAGAAAAGAAAAAAAAAAGAAAGAGCTGACCCTGAAGCAGTGCTTAGGAGAAAAAGGAATGTCAGGATTATCCTGCTTCCTTTCATAAGATTCTTTTTTTATTTTTATTTTTTGGAACTGGAGATTAAACCCAGTGGCATTCTACCTCTGAGCTACACCCTCAGCCCTATTTTTTTATTCTTTATTTTGAAACAGGGGTCTCACTAAGTTGCAGAAGGCCTCACTAAGTAGTTGAGGCTGGCTGTGAACCTGAGATCCTCCTGCCTTAGCCTCCCAGGTACTGGGATTACAAGTGTGTGCCACCACACCTGGCTTTTTCATAGTATTCTGAAACCATTTTATTGTGGTAAATGTGCCTGCTTCTAAGTAATTCTGTCTTCTTAGTTTGCTGGTGGAAGTCATATACAAATTGTATCCTTCTTTCATTTAAGTACTGTCCAAAAAAGTTATTTCAACACTGCACAAACTGAGACTGGAAGAGATAGAACAAAGCATAGGCAGTGGCAGGTTTCAAGGAAGCCCTAAAGAACCCCTGAAGAGTCAGGCGTGGTGGCACATGCCTATAATCCTAGTACTTGGGAGGCTGAGATAGGAGGATCACATATTCCAGGACAGCCCTAGCAATTTAGAGAAACCTTGTTAGCAAACAAAGAATAAAATTGGGCTGGAGGTATAGCTTGGAGGTAGAATGCCCCTGTGTTCATTCCTCAGTACGAAAAGAAGGAAGGAATGGAGGGAGGGAGGGTGGGAGGGAGGGCATGGTGGTACACTCTTGTAATCCCAGAAATCAGTAGGCTGAGACAGGAGGATTGCAGGTTTGTGGCCAGCAACAATTTAGCAAGGTCCTCTGCAACTAGTAAGACCCTGTTTGAAAATAAAATGAAATAAAATAAAATAGGGCTGGGAGTCTATCTCAAAGGTAGAATGTCCCTGGGTACCACAAAAACAAGGAGGAAGAGGAGGAGAAGGA
>PVLC010027121.1:0-22150 GCA_004027655.1 Graphiurus murinus
GGAGGAAAGAGAAAAGAAAAGAAAAGAAAAGAAAAGAAAGTGAGTATATTAACCCATCATTTTTCAAATATGTCTTAATAGGATTGCGACACTACGGATAGGGCATCCAAATTAATCACCCTCAAGGAACAATACAAACATTTATATGGCTTGGTAAGCCTGTCAATGAATTAGGTATGTTCTTTTTCTTTTTTTAGTACCTTTCTTGTTATATTAGACACTACCAAGGTATAATCATGCACACCTCTTGGCTGGGGAGGTGCCATGTCTCTTTTGATGCTAATGAAAAATTGCACCAACTACTCTATGCAATAGTAGGTAGGGACCCACCTCTAAACGCTCAGGTACAATGTATTCCTATGATTTAAAGAAAGATTTTTACTACCAATAAGAAGTCAAAACAATTCATGTTATATCACTGAAATCAAACTTAAAAGTTTTCTTGGATATACATCTCACCAAGTCTTTTTCTCGCTCACTCTCATATGTATTGAGTTTCTTTCTTATGTTCTGGGCTAGTCCATAGATTCTCACCTAAAGACTTTGGCAAATCCCAGAGAAGAGAATGTAGTTATTTAAAGTAAATAAAAACAGAATGAAGGGATTCACCTATCATTTTAAAGCTTCAACAGTCAAAAACCAAACTCATTCCATATTGCTTCTTTTGGAACCAAATTCTACAACTAAAACCAAGTAGATTCCCCAGAAATAATGGGCTAAAGTGCATCATAATAATTGGGAAATTAAAACAAAGTTAAGAGGGAAATTAAAGGGAACATTTAAAAAAGCTTTCCCTTTTACCTGAATTCAAAGACAGCAACATAATCAAAGTGCAATTTTCACATGGATATGTGGCATTTTTATACTTTTATCAGCATAATGTAATTTTACATCATAGTGAGGTTTAAAGTGATATAAACACATGCACACAGCACTTGGTGTGTTTTCCTCCACCTCCTCCATCCCCCACAGGTGGTGATGAGATTGCTAGTGATGCCTTCATGTATGGGTATAGTATTATTTCAACTGTTTCTTTCATGAGTTCTCTTTTTCCCTCTCCCGAGTCCCTCCCCCACACTCCTTCCACTGTTCTACTGGTCTCTCTCACTTACCTGAAGTGCCTTTTGTTCCCTGTTTTCTCTCTAGCTTCCACATATGAGAGAAAATGTAGGACCCTTGGTTTTCTGAGACTGGGTGATTTTACTTAGCATAATATTTTCTAGTTGTATGTGTGTTATTTGTTTTACCTTCTAATAATGAGTGGCAATCAATGGTTTTTTAGTATTGCTAAATAAAGTTGGGTTTCCCACCTGTATAGTCGAGTAGTAAGAAAGAAAATTGGTACTTAAATGTCTTCTTTTCTAGTTAAATTTATTTCTAAGTTGATACATAAAAAAACAAAAATTGTGCATGTGATATTTTGACAAATGTGTGCATTGTGTAATGCTAAAATCAGGGCAACTATATCTGTCTCCTCAAACATTTATCATTTATTTATGATAAAAACGTGTTAAATTCTTTCTTCTAGCTTTCCAAAACACTCAGTGCTTTCTTATTATTTATAGTCACACTACTGTGTACACCAGAACATCTTACTCCTGCCTAACTGTAACTGAATACCCACTGATCAACCTCTCTCCATCTCTCCCTCTTGCTTTCTTATCCCTCTTGACACATTCTCCACCTTTCAAGCTGAGTTGACCTAGTACCTGCTACCTTCTCTAAATAGAATTTTAAAATATCATTTAGTAAATGAAGTCATAGCTGCAGAAATAGCATAAAGGTCTTTGTTTTTTCTATTTATCCAACCCTAAGTGTTAGACCATTCCTATGTTAGATGCGACATATATCAACACTAAAAAGGGGTAAACTGAAAATTCTGATTCACTGTATTGGTCATTTATTATCCATGCTTTAAATATAAACAAAAATAACACTGTTGATATGAGGATGCTAAGTGGACTTAGGTAAATTGTGGCTCCAATTTGATCTTAGAGTATATGTTCTACCCAAAAATGGATTGCCAGTTTCTATTTGGAAATTTTTACATCATGATAAGATTCAGTTCTGACATATATATATATATATATATATATATTTTTTTTTTTTTTTTTTTTTGCAGTACTGGTGATTGAACTCAGGGGCATTCTACCTCCGAGCTACACCCCCAGCCCTATTTTTTATTCTTTATTTTGAAACAAGGTCTCACTAAGTTGCGGAGTGCCTCACTTAGCAGCAGAGGCTGACCGCGAACCCGGATCCTCCAGTCTCAGCCTCCCAAATGCTGGGATTACAAGCGTGCGCCACCACACCCGGCTTAGTTCTGACATATTTTTAAAGATATCCCTTGAAATCCCCATTTTTTCTTAGGTTTGGATAATGATTGATTTAGTGGCTCACTCTGCAAAGGCATTAATTATTCTTTCCTGACTTTCAGTTGTTTTTGGTTGTTGTTGTTATTTTTGCAGTACTGGGGATTGAACTCAGGGGCATTCTACCTCCGAGCTATATCCCCAGCCCTACTTTTTTTTATTCTTTATTTTGAAATGGGGTCTCACTAAGTTGTGGAGTGCCTCACTAGGTAGCTGAGGACGGCTGCCAACCCGGATCCTCCGGTCTCAGTCTCCCAAATGCTGGGATTACAAGCATGCGCCACCACCCCGGCTGGACTTTCAGCTTTTATGTAAGTAATTTCTTCTGTTTGAAGTTCTTTTTTTTTTTTAAATATCCCTAAACTCGAATTAACTCACAATTTGGAACTTCCCAGAAGTGGAATTTTGATGTTTTATTTATTTATTTTGTGTTTTTTATAGCCCCATGATTAAAATTTATCACCTTTTCCTTTTAAGCTTTAGTGGCAGAACTTCTAAGGTAAACAATAATATAAAGAACTTTCTAAAGAAGACAACTGTGTCCTATAGGAAGTTACATATATAGGAATGATCATTTCTTCTGACCTTCATTCTCACAGACCCAGGACCCAATTCTACCGGCAAACCAAAACCAAGAATGAATGTGACAGCATTAATTTACCTAGAAACATTTTTCACTATATCACTAAATCCAACATAGGGAATACATATGTAGGAAAGCCAAATTATAATTTATAACTTGATATGCCAACATGGAACCAAGTTTTAAGGACTTATTTAACTTGGCTATTTCAAGCTTTCAGAATATGATTATGTTCAAACCTGTTACTTCCTATAGGAGACAGCTGGTCTTTAGAATCTTCCGTATATTATTGCTTATCTTAAAAATAGCATTAAACTTCAGACCAACTACTGCCATGTCAGCAGGCTGTACTTCTCTAAGCTCAATGATGAAGGATCCCAGTCCCCAGAAGGTGTTTCAGTGGATGCACTTATATTTTATCTCCTTGACTGTGCTTTGTTTCATTTGGTGAACAAGTTACCTTGTAATCTTGAGTCATGTCACTTGATATTTTCCTGCCTCGATCCATTAGGTTGCTAACTTTTTTTTTCCTTTTGGCACTAGGAATTGAATCCAGGGGTGCTCTGTCTCTGAGCTACACCCCTAGTTCTATTTTATTATTTTTTTTAGTTTGAAACAGGGTCTCACTAAGTTGGGGACAGCCTCTCTAAGTTGCTGAGGCTGGCCAAGAACCTGCAATCCTCCTGTCTCCTCCTGTCTCAGCCTCTCAATCAAGTACTGGGATTACAGGAATGCACCACCATGTCCAGCTGTTAAATTTTAAAGGTTATTTTTTCACTTTATGTCTTTCCTTTTCAAACTCTTAGTAGAATGAGTGATGAATGATGAATTATTTCCTAGGGGGCCCTGTTTACCTACTATACTAGTTACTGCTATTTCAAAATTCCTCTGGCCGTGAAATTCAGTAACTTCCTTATACATTCATTTCCTTTGATCTAACGTGCTATAGATTAAAATAGACATCAATTTTACAATATCTTATTAGGACACAAAATATCAGAAAAACATGCATATATATTGCAAGATTCAGGAAGAGTTAGACAAGTTCATTAAAATGTGAACTTGTCTCAGAAGGAAATAGGGGCCAATGCATAATCTTTAATCTCTAACTCATTCATATCTTGGTGGCACTTTGCAGACTATCTTATTTGACATTCAAGATTTACCTCCTCTAATCTTTTATCTACCCAGTACTTATTCCTTCCCAGTTTCCCTTCATCCTTCCTATAAGCTCTTTTTATCTACATTCCCCACCCAGCCTCTTAAGAACTAGCTTTTTCACATTTCATGTCTCCCTTCTCTTCTAACATGATTTACCTCCTTGAACAATGTCATCCTCACTTAAAACTAACTGCCAACTTCTCTACTGATACCTTTTTAAAAATCATTTTATTCCATTTCAGATTAACATGTTAATTGTACTTTTACTGAGTTCTAGCATGTTATTTCTATGAATCCATACAGTGTGCCCTGATCAAATTCAATCTCCCTTTATCTTGACCCCCAATACCTTTTCCCACCTCTAGAAATCACTGTCCTGTATTTGAATTTTTTCCCTTTTTTCTTAGCTTTCTCATATGAGAGAGAACATGTCATACTTGTCTTCTGTGTCTGGTTTATTTCACTTACCACAATTATTTTCATTTCCATCTATTTTGCTGCAAGTGGCAGAATGTTTTTTGTTTTGTTTTTTTTTTTGGACTGGGGATTGAACCCAGGAGCATCCTCCCTCTGAGGTATATCCCCATTCATATATATGAATGAGTTGGAGATATACCTCAGAGGTGTGTGTGTGTGTGTGTGTGTGTGTATTATATATATAATATATATATATATATTAATTTTGAAATAGGGTCTCACTAAGTTTCTGAGAGTCTCATTAGGTTGTTTAAATTGGCCTTAAACCTGATATCTTCCTGTCTCCAACTACTGGAATTACACGCCTGAATTTTTCTTTATGGATGAATAATATTTCATTGCAATAATTTAAATATTTTTAATAAAAAGATATTCCCACTTCAGAACACTTTCCAAACTGCAGAACTATATTTACAAATAGCTACTGAAAATGTGTGAGGAGGCTAGTGGGATGATTTAAAGAAGGACCTCAGGGGTTCATCCTGGGTAACCCTGTAATAAATTGTCTAGACTTTGGGCTCCTTCTACTCTTGGGAGATTATTTAATCCCAAATTCCCATGGGATTAGGAGCCCCCAGGTCTAAGTATTGGGAAACTGACATTTTGTAGTACTGCTTTGAACAACTAGCACTCTAGCTCTGACTGACTCCTGCCCCCAAAATATTTATTTCCCTTATAATGGGTGCTGTCATGTTTGCACAAATAAAAAGAGGGAGCCTAAGAAATGTAGGGGCCCTTCAACTGATCCCAACCCCAAGCTATATTTAACGCATCCCATCCTAAGAGTGTCTCTCTGCAAGAAGACAAAAGAAAGAAGAGTCATTTGCCTGCTTCTGCATGGGAACCTATCCCACATGATGTTTGTTGGCCTTCACCTGAGTTTACTGTGTGACAATGAACTCCATACTGGGCTCTGCCACTTAACACACCTCAACTCTAGTAAAACAGTAAAAAAATCTACTTCTCATTCTGTTTTTCCTACCTCTGAATGAACTACCATTGGTCCAAGTTGGAAGCCCAGAAATAACCTTACACCTGTTCTCCTCCCTTAATCTCTTCTCCTTCACCTCAAACAGATTGGTGACTAAATTCTCAATATTCAACTTATCAATTATGTTCGCTATTTTTCTTCTTTTCTCATTTTAGGTCAAACTTTTAAATATATCTCACTATTTCATTATGAACAATATGACTTTCTATCTTAACCTTATCAGATCTACTCTTCTATTCATACCAGAATAAAATCACTAAGGCTCAAATCTCATTATATTTTTTTTTCATTGTTTAGAGACCCTAAGTGACTCTTTATTACTGGCAAAAGAGAATCTACAGTCTTTATCAAGGCCACACCAGCCTATCTGAAGCTTCTTAAGCACATGCTGTTACAGACTTTCATGCCCCTCTTCTCTTTGCCAAAAGTAGTATTGCCCTTCTTGGGTCAAATCACATAGAAAATCCATTCTTATTCATTGTGCTTAAGATATTGATGATGCAAACAGAGCTGAGAGTTTGGCAAACATACCCCTTCCCATTGCCTGCCCTCCCCCCACAAATACACATGCCCTGAAGCTGAAAAGCTGGTGACAAAAGAAATTATGGACAAAGTCTATCAAACCCCTGTACCAATTAATACCTAACTTGCCACCAGCCCTTTTAGTTACAGAAGCCCAAGTTTTTTTATACCTAAGCTATTTTGGATCAGACTTCTGTTAGTGGCAACATGAATTATAAAGAATATTAAAATAGCCCTCATTGAAATAATATGCAGGGAGTAGAAATAATCAATTATTAGTCAAAAGCTATGTATGATAGTAAAAACTGAACAAAACTCATGACTCATGGATCTAGAGGCATCATTCAATTAAAATATAATATTACTACAATAAGTAAAAAACATAATTTAGCAGTATATTTATTATTAAGGGTAGACCTTATCTTTTTTTACTTTTACTAATATGAGTTACCTTTATTTATTTTTTAGTACTGGGATTGACCCCAGGGACATTCTACCTCCTAGCTGCCCTTCCCTTAATTTTTTTAAATTTTGAAAAGGGTCTTGCTAATTTGCTGGGGTTGGTCTCAAACTGGAGATCCTCCTGTCTTAGTCTCCCAAGTAGTGGGATTACAGGTGTGATTCACCATGCCTAGCTACTTTTTTAATTTTTAAGGGAAACAAATGGGAAGATGTCCAAGAGAATTTGAATGAGGTTAGCAGTTAGCTGACAGCTCAGCAGTTGGTGCTGGCATTCTAAGCATGAGTCCAGTTTACATTGGGTAGATAAGCAAAGAGGATAACAATCTTTAACTGCTGTTCTTCTTCCCATTCAAGAACATCCAGTGGAATCCAAAGATTGTTGACCTCACCAGTTAAGCACAGAATTTCTCACTAAGCTTGGAGATTCTTAATCTCTTCATCAACTCCTGAGATAGGAATCACTTCTATGAAGGCCTCCACTGGTCTCTGGCCAAGTGCTATATCCAATGCAAACATATTTCCTAAGGATTAAAGTGAAATGGGAGTGGTTTCATTAGAAGAAACTGAACAGGCTGACCACTGCTTGTGGTCTGTCTCCCATTCCTCTTGATGTAACTGCTCATAGATTTTAGTTCTTAAGAGGAAACCTAGCTCATTCACCAAGATGAGAATTTTTGTAGATTAAAAAATGTGGATCATGGTAGAGCAAAGCAACCCAAACAAGTGAAGGGAGGAGGGACATCCTTTGTCTCTGGGACACCCCAGCTTATGAGGAGTGCAAAGGAGCAGATCTGCCATACCTCAACAGCTAAGCTCTAAGGGCATACAGAATGCTCACTTCATCTGATGTTATCAACGAGGGAATTCTCGGGCTGCCCACACCTGCTACTGTGCTTTCCTAAGCCTGCTGGGTTATTATGAACCGCGGGATGAAGAATGAGGACTGGATGACATCCTCCTTTGAATCTCAAATTTAATCTGTATAGAAGCAAAAGGGAAAATCCAAGTGATCTCAACCTCCCTCACACCTCTTCAGCTCTGTTACTCTACCATCTCATGGTGACTGGGAGAAGCTCTCACACAGGCATGATCCGATAGGTGCAATATGAGGCACGTGGAAAAATCATGAGGGAAAGGTGAAGAATACCTGGAGGTGATTCTCCAGGGATCTCTAACTTGAGTCCCATTTTGGGGGTCACACTCTTGTGCTCTGTCATCTCGCCCCAGGAGCTCTAGTGATGTGAACACCCCGCCCCATATCCATAGCATCCCACTGCTGTCTGCAGACACACCTCTGTTTATTCTGAGACCTGTCCTGGGAAGCTCACCTCACCTCTTTTCATCTAGCTGTCTTTTATTCATCCTTCAGACACAGCTGGGACATTTATACCTGAACCTCTGGGTGGACCTAAGTTATAAGGCAGTAGGTGCTGAGCCGTAGTGTAAACAAGCATCACTTCTTAAAGATGAAGTTTCCTTCTGCATCAATGGTAAAAAATGCAAGTAAATTTTGCATTTTTAACACATCTTTGGGTGATTGTTAAGCATACTTTAAGAGCCCTGATGTGTTCTGTAGACCTCCTGGAAAACATGGCTGAGAAGCCCTGTGCAAATCTCTCGTAACAATCTCCATACAATTTAGACCCATCCGGTATGTGATTCACTCTTCTACAAAACCACACCTTCTTTGAGAGTAGATGCCATATGTTATCCCTCTCTGTACCATTAGCACCTAGCTTAGGTGCGAAAAAAAAAAAAGGTAATCATAATCGAATTATAAAACATATAATTAGCCTGCCCTTTATGTGATTTTTTTTTTTGCATTTTCAAAAATAAAACAATTCCAGTTTGTAGACTCAATCTATGCTGTAACATACAAATGACAATTGATTGCACAGAATCTATGTCCCAGATCCTCAGATAAGTGTTTTCCATACATTCACTTCATTAATATTCACAAGAACCATTTGACAGAAATAATACTATCTATATTTTCAGATTGAATAATTCAGTCTTGGAAAGGCTAAATTACTTAACCAACACCACATTATAGCCACCTTTATTACTCCCTAGGGCTTTGCTCTTCAACTCTTCAACACTAAATATACTGATCTCAATAAATTGTTTTCTTAGTGGTAATTAAACAGATTATTATTTCTCTTACATAAACTTACTAAATAAGTTTATGTTATTGTCAACTATTTTTATATTCAAAGTTGCAATAAATTCTTTCACATTACTTTTGAAAGGAATGCATCTGTTGCTTCTATTATTGCTTCCAGAAATACTTATTTCTGATACAATGTCGGTTTTGATAACATTTTTAAAAAGCAACTCAATGTTAATGGGGTTATAGCTAGGTAGTTGAATGAGTGCTTAGTATGGGAAGCCCTCAGTTCAATCCCCAGTACCACCACCAAAAAAAAAAAAAAAGTAAGCAATCCGATGATGTGCAGTCCATGTGAAACACTGTAGAGAGTTAAGTATCTTTGAACTTATGAAGACAAAATGCTGCTGCTACTAGTTACTTCCAACAGACTGGCCTTCTGATTCAAGCAGCTTCCCAAAGTCTTGTACAGCTCTTGGTATCTACTTATAAATGTCATGATGGTCTCAGTTCAAATTGCCAATTACTAAGGACAAGTGAACTTAATACATTGCTTAGGCCTTCACTCAATGCTCATCTTTTTATTTTATTTTTTGGTATGAGAAATCGAACCCAGGGGTTTTCTGCCTCTGAGCTAACTCCAGTCTAATTCTTTTCAGTCTTGAAACAAGGTCTCACTAAGTTGCTGAGGGCCTTGCTAAGTTGCTGAGACTGGTCTTGAACTTGCGATACTGGGATTACAGGTGTGTACCATCATGCCCCAATTTAACAACTCTTTTGTTGTCTTAAAAATCACTCCTCTAACTCTTTAGTATCTAGACTGGTGCCTATCACAAAATAATTTCATGCATTTTTTTTGTATGTAAGTGAATAAGTAAATGATCCTTTCTGGGCCACGAAGTCTACAATTTTTCTAATTATCTTGTTTTTGTACATTACATCAAAACTTTCCATCTAAATTATCTTCATGCTCTCTTGTTGAACCATCATCCCCTTAATACACCTTTGTTCTGTAAGAAGGTATGTGCCAAAGTCAGTAACTAGGCAGCTGCTTCCTTATAATAATGGACTGTGAATCGCACACATTTTCCTGTGAACCAATGTCCTTTGAGTTCCTATCATTCTCTTATTGTCTTAATTACTTTATTTAGAATGAAATTTCACACACATCCAAGTGACTAAAAGTCAAGCAGACTCTGCTTGAGCTATGTGTCAACAACCACTGTTCAATAAAAACAAAGGTCTGTGCTTATGCATGGTAACAACAACCCAAGTTTGGAGTCAGGTAGATGTGAATTGGAATCCTGACTCTCTCCAACCCATGACAAGATATGTGACCTTGGGCTGCCTGCTGAGCATATTTCTCATCGGTGACATCTTCTACCTACCTAATGCATTTAGTATAAGAACTGCATAAAACAATGCACAAAACTTGTCTAGTGTATAATTGATTTCTAAAAATGTTCATTTGTTTTTATTTTTCTCCATTTTACTTTTTGCTACCCTTATTTGTTCCATTGCACTTTGGGGAATATAGGTTCTTTTTATTATTAGCATTTAAATCCAAATCCCCTAGCTGGGTATGGTGATGCAAGCTTGTAATCCCAATACTTGGGAGGCCGAGACAAGAAGACCACAGGTTTGAGACCAGCCTCAGCAACTTAGGAAGACTCTGAGCAACCTAGTGAGACCCCATTTCAAAAATAAAAAGGGTTGGGGATACAGCTTAGTGGTAGAAAGATCCTAAGTTCAACCCTCAGTACCAAAAAAAGTCACAATGAGAGAGCTCAGGAAAGCCTAGGTTAGAGGCTTGTACCTGTTGACTTCATCACTCTGCTACTGGAACCCAGCTTTTGGCCATCTCAGAGATGCCAAAAAGAAATGTTTTCAAGTAATTTTTATTGGCCCAAGAAGCAGCTGATGTTCCCAAAAGTCCTCAACATTTTAAAAAAAGAAACATCATTACTTTTAAACAGGTTCTTTAAGGAAAAAAACAAAAACAAACAGATCAAACAGCATACCGAGCTTTTTCTAAGAACTGGCATGGCCCCCAGGAGAAGGGTTTCTAGGGAGGTAGACTCTGCAAATATTTGCCAAGTCAGTGAAAGAATAAGTAAACTTATTAATTAATTAATATTGTTTTAGAGGCCAATGAGTGTCCTGTGGTTTTAGTCTTTCAACAGCCACTTAGCAGGGGCAGGAGTGATGGAGAGGGAGGAAGCCTTTGAGCTGTGCAGGGTGTGACCGGCTTTCTACACTTGGCTCTCAAACAGAGACTATGTCACTGTTTTGCTACTTGTTGCCATAGGAATCCTGGGTATGGCCACAATAGCCAAAGACCAATGTCAACATTTTGCCCCATTTTTCTGGTTAAATTTTTTTCCCTCTAAAATATAAAATAGGCACAATTCTCTCTGTTTCCTACTCTTCTGGCATATGTTTGTAAATTTTGACTAAAGACAAATCCACAGTGATTAATGAGATCATACTATACGGATATATATGAAAAGAGGTCTCTGCAAATTCATTACCTTTATGAAATTATGTTTCACTTCCTTTTCTTTATGCTTTTCACAAAACTTCCCAATTTAAGAATATATATTTTTTAATTAAAACAATTACATTTAGGACAGGGGATGTAGTTCAGTGGTACAGCAAACCTGGGTTCAATCTCTGGTAACATACACACACACACACACACACTCACACACTTGCATAGAAATTCTTCCACTGAACTCTGGCTACTGATGGCTTGAGATAGTGAACTGAAAATTCATTCTTCTGACTTGTTACCTTCCCCCTAAGCACACTTCAATTCATGTGATTTTAGAGACTGTCCTTAACAGGATCAATAAGTCTGCAATCCTATTCAATATAATTCAAATTCCCTTCTACTTCTAAGGGACTTAGTCACTAAACTCCCAAGAAAGATTCATTACTCTCTAGACCTACTATGAATATTTTTTTCAACACTGACTCCAAGAAAATAACAGTCTTGAGGGTCTAACTTCATTTTTCTCCATTCATGGTGCTAATTTCCAATCTTTATCTCACATGCTTATTTTCTCATTTACAAATTATTGGCAATAATACTAGCCCTTGGGGATTGTTACTAGGAAGAAATAAGTTAATATGGGCAAAAAGATTAGGAAAGTTAGCCATTATTATTTTTATTATCATTAATCCAAACTATGTTATTTTTATTTTTAATATATTTTCCTATTCCATGGAGGGAGAAAAAAAAAGTTGCTCATCATCATTCCTGCCCCACAACTTCCAGTCCCAACTGATGACCACACTACTTTTCCTGAATTTTTTTTATTGGTAGGAGGTAGCTGCTTATCAGACATTCAAAAATAAAGGTAGGAAGGAAGAGAAGAATACGAGAAGAAATAGTAAAGGAAAATAACATGGATTTAATTTACTAATATTATACTGTGTGCTCACAAAGGACAGGGATTATGTCAACTCTTCACAGCATCTATAGCACTGCCTTGCATATGATTAGTGTTCAAAAAAGTGTGAATAAAAAATGAATGAAGAAATGAATGAGATAAACACATGAGTGAGAGCTGCCAAGTAACCTTAAAACCATATAAAATGTCTGTTCACGAAGAGTTAGAAATTATAATAAACAGGTTTTGGTGGATGTCTACAGATTGAATGCATTCAGGTTTTTCTGTCCTCTACAAGTTGGAATATTTATCATGAGCTGTCGTATGCATATTACTAATCTAAATTAAAATATGGAAGAAGAGAGGCTAGTGTGAATGAGAACAGGAGAAACTTCTCTGGCAAATTCTGTGACAGACTGTGGTTAGAGTCTTAAGAGTATACTACTACTTCTAAATTTCTAATATCAGAGCCTTTGAGATAAAACCATCATTTTATTGAAAAACAAAACCCGTTAAGCAGGGTTTTCCCCATAAGCATACATACTGATCTTCTATTTTCTGCCCACCAATATTTTTGGGGGGAGGGGTGCTGGAAAATGAACCCAGGGGCATTCTATCCCAGAGCTACAACCACAGACTTTTTATTTTGTACTTTGAAGCAGGATCTAAATTAGTAAAGGCCTCACTAAGTTGCTGAGGTTAGCCTCAAACCTGTGATCCTCCTTTCTCAACCTCCCAGGTATGTACCACCACGCTTGGCTGTCTCTACACTTCTCCAGTGCAAAAAGAGAGATATTAGAAGTACTCAGCCTGGGGTACACAAGCTACAGGATAAGATGGCACACTCTAGGGAGTCATCTACTCTACTCAGTGGTACACAATGGAAAACAAACCAGTTTTCTTAAAAAAAAAAAAATAAGTGGAAGGATAATAGGTGTTTCACTTTTTTTTAACAGTAAAATAGAAATTTTGCAGAGTGAGATTTAACTTTAGAAATGCAAGGTTTTCTTCACTTTCAACTCACATCTAGGTCCCTAGAGCCTCCTTCCCCCATCTCCAGTCCCCAGATCCTTACAGAGACGTCCATCCCTCTCTCTCAGCACTTCTCATGGGCAGCATTTCTCATTTTTTTTTTTGACCAGGACCCACTTCACAAAGAGAAAAGAAAAGAAAATACAGAGGCTCTTCAGCTTCCCATTGAGTTATGTCCTGATAAACCCAATGTAAGTTAAAAAATATAAATAAAAATGCATTGAATACACCTATCCTACGGAACATCATTGTTTCCTAGCCTAAAAAGCTTTGTGATGGGAACAAATCAAGAGGAACAAAACAGCAATAAGAACAGTAGCATTTTAGTCATTACCCAAGAGCAAAGTCATGATGAAAAATGTAACCAGTAATTCTAGAAAGAAATCAAAGAATGAAAAAACAGGTGATTGAAACCCATAAGTACCTTCAAACAGCCCTAGTATTATGAGATTAGAGAGTGTCTCTGGACAATCTGGGGAATTCCAGCAACCTGAGTGTGCATCAGAAGTACTCGCCAAGCATTGCCTAACAGTGAGGCTTCTTCATAGGATATTAAATTAGCATCCTTTTAATTTTTAGAAATATGATTATGTTAATGTATGAATATCAGTTTTTTAAAATCCTTAATAACTTACTTAGAAGATTACTCACCACAAGGTATGATTTCTTTGAACTTAAAAGTAAACATCTATGGAATTTCCAAACTGTTTTGTTTCAAAATGAGTGAGTGAGACAGAGAGAAAAGAGAGAGAGAGAGAGAGAGAGAGAGAGAGAGAGAGAGAGAGAGAGAGAGAGAGAGACTGTGAACTGCACTTGAGCCTCAGACTCTACTGTAAAATCAAACCCTAGATGCAGTCAGGCGGTCAAGTCACTGATAATGTGCATTTCAGTGCCCTCTGTTGGCAGTATGTGACATGACATGGCAGAAGTTGAGACAACGCACTTAAGTTATGGAGCACCATTCTGTCAAACACTGCCAGGCACTAAAGCTACAGTGGTAAGCAAAACACCACGGTCTCCACTCCTAGATAAAGCAAACATTAAGCAAGAGGAGAACCACAAGGGAAAGGTCCTCATGAGGGAGTGCTGAGGCTGAAGGCAGGTTCAGAGTTCAGCAGTCAAAGCAAGAGAAAGAAGATTAAGGGAACACACCTGGCAGAGGGCTAGGCAGGAGAGAATCTAGCACATCTCAGGAAGTGAGAGGAAGTTGCTGGAATCCAAAAAGCAGAAGGGAAAGGAGGCATTGGTGATGAGAGACAAAGAGACAAAGCTGAAGAGCTAATACCTAACACTTGTATAGCATTACTATGCTTCCAGGAGGTCTGAGTGTTTATAAATATTAGCTCTTTCACTTTTCCTTAAGAGCATATGAGGTAGAGCCTTATTGTGGAAATGAAGAAACCAAGGCATAGAGAAATTACACATCTTCTCAAGATGCCCTGCTGGGGTGTGGGAGATGTACTATTCAGCTTTCTATCACCTTGACAAATAACTGAGATAAACAATTAAAGAGGTGGAAAGCCTCATTTTGCCTCACAGTTTCAGAGTTTTCAGCTCATGGTTGCTGGGCCCTGTGGCTTTGGGCTGTAGTAATACAGTATATCATGGTGGGAGTATGTGGAACTGCTCCCCCCCATAGCAGCCTGGAAGCAGAGAGAGGGGGAGAGAGAGAGGGAGAGAGATCTCAATATCTCTGCCAAGGGCATGGCCTCAATGACCTAACTTCCTCTCGCTAGGTCCCACCTTAAGTCTCACCTTCTAAGGGCTCAACTACCTCCTGATAGTGCCACAGGCTGGTGATCAGGTCAGCACATAGGCTTTTGGGGGACTTCAAGATCCAAACCATAATAGTAGAGGCCGGAATTGAACCCTTCCAATCTTTGCTCCAGAATCCAGGCTCTTACCTTCTACACTGAACTGTCTCTCAGGTGAGGCAGTATCTCATCAGGACTATGCAAGACATGTTATCTTCACAATAGGCAGATTTTGAGCTGGGTACAGTGGTATGTGTCTATAACCCCAGTATTTGGGAGACTGGAACAGGAGGATCGCAGGTTTGAGGGTCTCAGTGAGACCCTGAGCAATTTAGCAAGACCCTGCTTCAAAATAAAATAGGGATGAGAATGTAGCCTTCTGGGTTTAATCATCAGTACCAAAATAAGTAAATAAAATAAAAATAAAATTTAAAAATGGCAAACATTGAATTTTCTAAGGAAGAAATGACATGACTGGACTTGTTTTGAAGAGAGTACCCTGTCTGCATGTGGGGAATAAATGGAAGTGGATACAGTCCTTCCAGGTAGTTTCTAAACCAGAAACTAATAAACTTCAAGTGAAAGTAGTACAATACTCCTAGTTTGAATGAAGTGGTGGAATATGTTTAGAAGCTACAGTGAACAAGTCTTGGTGGTAGGCTATTTGGATGAGATGGTAAAAAGACAGGAAGGATTCAAGGGTGACTTTTGAGTTTCTCAATGGAAACTAAACTTCATGAAAAAAGTAAGCTAAAAAACAAGACCCTGTCTTCAATTGCTTCATTAAAACTTGCAAAAATTGAGAACTTTCAGAAACTGAAAATAAAATCCTTTTTCATCTAATGTTTTTCTAGATAATGTAGTACCCATCAAATGTCCTTTGAAAATCAATCCCTTTTCCTCTCTACTAGAGCTACTTTTCACTTTTCCATCTCATTCTTCTTTTCAGAGTTTCCCACTTTTTAATCTGCCAGAAGTGGAAATGGGGCAGAGGAAAGAAATTAGTCAAGGCAAACATATAGAATAGGGCCAACCCAACACTACTACAAAGCTGTCTTGGACACTATATTGCCTGTCTTGTTGGAGCCACTGGGAAGATTGAGAAAGCATTAAGTCTAGCCAAAAAGCAAATATGTTATCAGAAAAATAGTTAGAGCAATGAGGATGGGAGACACCAAGTCCCATGTACATGTATGTTACTGCAACATGATGTACATTATAATGTGATTATAATGAACCAATAAATGCATATAAAAAAGAAACAAAAATAGTCAGGCATATAAAATAAGGGATATAATTATTTCCAACAGCAATAGTGTAATGATTAAATTAAAAATGTATCTTTGCACAGTGGAATACTATGGAGCAATTAAAGATAAAATACATCTTATTACATCACTATTTAGGAAGACATGTAATGAATGTATAAGACAGATTGTTAAGTGAAAAACTTAGGTGACAAAACAGTGTAAACAATTATAATTCCATTTAAAAGAGACATATGCATGGAAAAGAGACTAGAAATCATGTTTCAAAATGTTATCATTGGTTATATCTGGACATAGGAATTATTGGTGACTTTTCTTATTTTTCTTGTACATATTATGTTTAAATACCAGACATTGATTTTTCATTGAGAAAAATGCTTTTTAGAAACTATAAGAATAAAGTATGTTTTAATAGATAATTCTCTAGCATGGCTTTATAGAGTTCTAATCTGTTAATGTGAATGTTAATGTTTAATTGTATTGAACACCTGCATTGTACCACATTCTATAGCTGCAAAGTTCTCATCCTCAAGGTTATTTAAAATACTACTATTAAAATCAATGGTATAGTTAAATAAGTTGACAGATTCAAGATTTAAAATTGCTTTTAACAATCAGGAATAGGGGGCTAAAATAATTTGAAAGTTAAAGGAAATAAATGTCATATATTTAAGATAAAAACAGAACTACACAAAAAGAATATGGGAGAAACCTGGCTTATAAAAAAGTATAGACATTTTTAGTTGACCTCAGGTTCAATATATGCCAACAGTGTGAAAAGACACAGAATGTTAACTTGAGATTTTTTTAAAGTATCCTTTCTGGATCAAGAAAGGTGGGTCAAAAAGAGATTTTGTAGTTTTCTGAATTGCATTTTAAGGACTTTGACAGACCAGAGAAAGTGACCTGGGTAATGAGAAGTTTAAATGTATGCCAGATGAGATCCTTAGCTTAAGAGGAGGCACTCCGCAGCTTAGTGAGACTCGGTTTCAAAATAAAGAATAAAAAATAGGGTTGGGGGTGTAGCTCAGAGGTAGAATGCCTCTGAGTTCAATCCCCAGTACCGCAAAAAAAAAAAAAAAGAGGAAAGGGCCTTTGGAAGACGTGATAAATTTTTCAAATACTGGAAAACTTGTGATATAAAAGGAGTGAATTCCTTCCATGTCAAGGACAGAATAAAGGCAAATGGATGGACTCTACTGAGGGTGGAAATGATGAAAACTTCCCCAAACCAGTAAGCTTATACAGATTTACAATTTTAGTGATGGTGGTGGTGAAGGTGGTGATTTTTTTCTTGGGTTAGCATTATGCATTTGGTAAAACATGAATGAGAAAACTCAACTTTTATTTTTCTGCCTTACATCATACACATGTTAACAATGATGCAGTAACTCATCAGTGTCCCCAGCCTTCAAATGAAGGTAGAGAATAATGCAGAAAAGGGTTGATGATCCAATTGTATAAAGCAAAGAGTTAAGGAAGTGGCTGTCATTAGCAGACAAAGAAAAACAGAAAATAATTTTCTTCTTTATTTTATATTTTTACTTTCTCCTGAGCCTTTTCTTTAAAATGTGCTTTTATTGGTGCATTATAGTCTCACATCATAATGTAAATCATGTTGATAATTAAATACATGCACAGAGTACTTCCCCTAATCCCCCCACACCTACTCATTTCTCCCCTTCCCAATATAGAGTACTGATATTGATGTTGGTATATTCACATATGTGCACATAGTCAATGGTAGTATTTTCATTAATGAACCTCAGTCTTCCTCCTCCCTTTCCCTTAGACCACCTCCCTGGCTCCACTGAGGTTTCTCCTAGTGCCTTTTCAAACCTACATTTTTGTTTTAGTTGTCAACTACCATTTTCTCCTTCTTGAGGAATGAGAATAGTCTGGTTTGGTGAATCAGGACACTTGGGATTTTAAAGAGAGAAGTTTAGTGCCACAATGACCACAAAATTTAGGTAATAAACATCACAAAATATTGCACAAAGTGGGAAAAAATTGTGTCAAATGGAATTTAGATATACTGATATTAAATGAATTGAACACCAAGTACCCTCCAAGGAACTAGGGGATCTATGTTGTGATCATAAAGATGGGTGCATGATAACAGCCAAGTTATGGAACCAATCCAGGTGTCTGTCAATAGATGAATGGATAAAGAAAATGTGGCATATACACACAGTGGAATTTTACTCCATCTTAAAGACCAAAATTGTGTCATTTGCAGGAAAATGGATGGAACTAGGGCATATTATGCTAAGGGAGATCAGCTAGTTTCAAATAGTCAAGGGTTGTATATTTTCTCCCATATGTGGAAACAGGAGAGAAAATAAGACACAAGGGACTTTGGATAAATGTGGTGAAAGACCAGTAGATTAGTGGAAGGAAATTGGAGGAAGGAAGAGGGGAGGAGAAAAAGGAGGATTGAGGAAGGAAACAGTTCCAATAATACTGTGGCAGTATATGAAGGTATTACTACCAATCTCACTAACATGACCAGGGAAGGAAGAGGGGAGCGGGATGAGATGCGGAAGGAGTACACAAGAGCTGTAGGTATGAATGTTTGTATCACATTGAGCCTCATTATGATGTATAATCACAATACACTAATAGAAGTATAACAGATGGGTGCATGAAATGATTTTAGTCTGATTTTATATAAAAGAACTCTCTCTCTCTCTCTCTCTCTCTCTCTCTCTCTCTCTGATGAATCCCATGTCTACCAGTCAACCTTCTGATCATAAATTTCTTCTCCTATTCCTTGCCTACTGGAAGAAAATGCACTGGTTAAGGGATCCTAGTCTTTTGAGGATTTATACTTCATGTTTTAATTGCTATATTTTCTCAGTGTTGAGATGCTCATTATAGTATGTACCTGTTATTTATTTTTTAAAAGCCTTAAAGAAAAACACCGCCATATTAAAATTTTTCCATTGTAAGAAATATCTTCATTGAAAAAATGTTGAAAAATTTAAAAATTTCAATTTAACACTAGAAAATGGGTAAACAATTTGCATTCTTATCTGAAAATAAAAGTTCATTCAGATAATTTTTAAAATAGATAAATTGAATAAAATACTTTATTAAAATTAAGAGTTATTGCTGTAATTATTAATAAGCACGTAATTGGGAAGGTAGCTGATACATAGAACAACATGAGTAGATGAGGGAATGCCATCAGTGGAAAAGATCATGTAGCTGTAGCATGTTTAGTGGAATCTACTTTGACTTGGATGTGAGTTTCATAAAGAATTTGTTCAAGTGGCCTAAGACGACTTATAATGTGAGCAGGAAGGAGATTTTTAGGAAAGATCGGAAGCAGCAAAGAATTTTTTTTCTTGGTCAGGGGCCTTGAAGAGAGCTACATCCTACTCAATAAATAATTATAGCATCTTCCATGAATCAGCTATCAGAAAGCCATGTCACCCTCATCCTATTTAAGCTTGTCTAGCAGAAACCAGGGGATTTCCACTGCCATTTGGTTTAATAGTCTAAAACCAGGTTTAACTGCAAATACCACTTACCTTAAAGACTTTATCCTGATCTTAATTATATATAAGCTTTTTCTTCTGATTTTGATATTACTTGGCAAAGTCACATTCTCATAGGTATTATTTTTTGAAGACAAATTCAAAAAATAGGGCTCACATGTCACTGCAAATGAGACAAAATGATAAAAAGACCAAAGGAAACAAAGGCACAGCTGAATCAAACCCTTATAACATTGAGAGAGACATGGGCCAGGGGCTAGTAGAGACTTCGCTGTGTGCTGATTGCCTCCTATGCCTCGCCAGATGGAGACGGGAAAGTGCTGGGCTGGTCTGCAGTAGAAGAGAAGTCATCTCTTCTCTGATGAGTCGGATCCGGGAAGTGTCTTATGGCCTGCAAGCCTCTGAGGACATTTCCATATCACCCTTTCCCTTTTTCTTGCCTGGCCACAGCTAATGGTGCTGTTGAAATGATTCCTAGTTCTATGTTTGTAGCTCTATCACTTGAGCTGTAGTGTTTTGTGCCCAGCTGTCTACAAAAAAAAATCCCTAAAATTCTCTCAACACCCCAATAAGAGCAAAGCCAAACATTACTATCTAACATCACTTGCCTCCCGTATCAAGAGTAATATTTTTACATTATTGCTATCATTATTTTATTTATTTACTTTTATTTGGTGCATTGTAATCATATATCATATTGAGGTATAAAGTGATAGAAACATACATGCACACAACTCTTGGAGCACTTCCCTCCAAGCCCACCCCAATCCTTTCTGCTCTTCATACATGTCTTTGCAATTGGAATTGATAATTTTATATACATACATAGCATTATTTTCAACTGTTACTCTTTACTTCATTCCCCCTCCTCCCTTCCCTAACCCCAATCAATCGCTTCATTGGAGTCTCTACTCTTATACCTGATGTTGCTCTTATGTCTAAATTTCTCTCTAGTTTCTACATATAAGAGAAGACATACATGTATTTGTTTTTTGTTTTGTTTTGTTTTGTTTTTTGGACTGGATTATCTCATTTAGCAAAATGGATGGAACTCAAGGGTAAATTTTTTTATTCTCCTAATTCTGCCATTTCTATCCTAAGCCCCTCTGTTCCTTCAGTCACACAGGCCAATACATTCCCAATTATCTTTGGCTTCCCTAGTCTCTGCGGCCTATGATTCCTCAGTATTCAACAAGTCTTCCCCCTTGATATTTTCTAAAACAAACCTTAGCTTGGGAGGCTGAGACAGGAAGATCAAAGGTTCATAGGCAGCCTCAGCAACATTGTGAGGCTCTCTTCAACTTAGTGGCACCCTGTTTCAAAATAAAAGAATAAAATAGGGCTGGAAATGTAGCTCAGAGGTAGAATGCCCCTGGGTTCCATCCCCAGTATTACCACAAAGCAAAACAAAAACAAAACCTTAGCTATAACCATTGTTGATATCCTAGCCTAGTTCTCATAACCTTTTGCCTATATTTTTATAATTGGATCATGGTTTTCCTTTCTTCCTCTTTCTCCTTGATCCAACCCAAGCATCCTCCCTTCGCTGTCAAATCAATCTTCACATTATATAAAAACCTCTTTATGCTTAAAAATTCTGCCATGTTTCCTACTACTGTCTACCAGTAAACTAGAAACCTCTCAGCCAAGAAGTTTCTTTATTTGGACCCTTTTTAGAACTTTTTAGACCATGATTCTCATATTCTAATCTAAATTCCACCCAAACTAATTACAAAATGCCTCTTGTCAACCTTGTTCCTTGGGTGGATTCTTCTGTGATGGGTCTTTACACTGGCATCTAGATATGTTTTCCACAATGGTAGCTGCCTGGGTTTTGTGGTGGCCACTTCCTTTCTTTCCTCACTTTTCATCTGGAATTTCCTTCACCTCCTATGGTAGACCAGTTGCATCAATGGTCCTACTCTTTACCCTTCCCTGTATTCATAAACTTTGCAATGTGACTTTGAGGTTTCTCTAATAAAACAGAATAGGGGGTATAGCTTGGAGGTAGAATGCCCCTAAGTTCAATCCCCAGTACCACAAAAACAACTTGGCTCTGCCTCTCCTCCCAAAAAGATGTCGAGAGCCATACAGAGTGGGCATAGCCCATGGGAGGAACCAGGTCAATGTCTCCCCCGGTCGATCAAAGCCCACTCCCTATAAAACAAAAAGGGAGGAGATGTCGGGGGCTGGAAGGCTGGTCAGAGCTGGAATTCACACTTTAAGGAAACTCCTCCTCAACAGCCACAGTGACTATGCAGAAACCGGTTCTATCTGTTATCCCGCCGAGGCCTTTACCTGATAAGGACACGGTCAGCCTTGATCAATCCTGCAAGCCCACATAAGCTTACCTGACCTCCCTGACCCCACCCCTCACCTCTAGCTACTTAAGCAGCCTTTCTTTAATAAAAATTGAGGCTTGATCAGAATCCTGTCTTGCCTCCATTCTTCGCGTCGCTTGTTTGCTTCATTCCTTTAGGTTAAGCCGCCTCGGTCTCACGTCCTCAAACCCCGCCGGCCGGG
>PVLC010027122.1:0-22156 GCA_004027655.1 Graphiurus murinus
GTGGGTGGGTGGATGGATGGATGGATGGATGGGTGGATGGGTGGGTGGATGGGTGGATATGGGATGGGCCATGGGGTGTGTGTGGAAACCCAGGTTGGGGCTGCAGTGGGGGGACTGTCCTGGTCATAACCGCAGGGTCTCATGGGCACATGTCCAGAGCCACGTTACAGAAGAGACCCCCAGGACAGACCACAGAGTCGCAACACTCCTTCGCAGGGGAACCCAGGCTGAGAACCCCACGACCCAGCCGCCACCAGCCTTTGTCCCTTCAGGTAAAACCCACTTGCCCGGCACGAAACCCAGCCAAAACGGGTGCGGGACCCTCGACGCCGGTGAGTTTTGGGGATTTTTTTTTTTGTTTTAGAACTGGGGATTGAGCTGGGCGTGGTGGCGCACGCTTGTAATCCCAGTACTTGGGAGGCTGAGACTGGAGGATCTGGGTTCACAGCCAGCCTCAGCTACCTAGTGAGGCCCTCCGCAACTTAGAGAGACCCTGTTTCAAAATAAAGAATAAAAAATGGGGCTGGGGGTATAGCTCGGAGGTGGAATGCCCCTGGGTTCAATCCCCAGTACTGCAAAACAAAACCAAAACAAAACAAAAAATGGAGGATTGAACCCAGGGGTATTCTACCTCTGAGTTACATACTTCCCCAGCCCTTTTCATTTTGAAACAGGGTTGCATTAATTTGTTGAGGCTGGCCTTAAACCTGCGATCCTCCTGTCTCAGCCTCCCAAGTACTGGGATTACAGGTATGTGCCACCACCCGGTTCAGTTACACATTTAACTCCCTGCTCTGAAAGATCTTTGTTCTTCTCTAGTTTGTCTCTGTAGCCTATTCTTTCTTTTTGGTGTTGGGGATTGAACCTACCTAGGAATGTTCTACTGCCCTATTTTATTTATTTACATTTGTTTATTTATTTACATTTATTTATTTATTTACATTTATTTATTTATTTATTTTGGCACTGGGGATTGAACCCAGGGACATTTGACCTCTGGACTCCACCCCCAGCCCAATTTATTTTATTTTTATTTTGAAACAGGGTCTTGCTAAGCTGCTGAGGGTCTCGCTAAGTTGCTGCAGCTGGCCTCAAATCTGCCATCCTCCTGTCTCAGCCTCCCAAGCCCTGGCCCCCTGCGCCCGTATCACAGGGGGCCGTGCTGGTTGGTGGTGGAGACAGACTGATACGTGAAGGAGGAGGCGGGGGAGGGGGTGCATCCAGAAGCCAGGGAACACGGAAGATCCCCAGCCAGCAGCACGGAGAGCAGAGGTGGGGCTCTGGGGAGGGAGTGGATCCCAGGACCCAAACCACGTCAGTGGATTCGTGCTTTGAGAACCCAGTGGTTTCCTGGGAGTTGGTGGAAACTGGGGGTGTGGGGAGGGTCGTGCTCCAGGAGGATCCAGATTCTCTCCTGCCGCTTCCTCCCTCCCTCTCTGCCCTCCTCCTGCCACAGGTGAGCCGCTCTCCCGGGCCAGCCTTCCACCTTGAGGTTCTGTCAATCTCCCTGGAGGCCCAGAGCATGGAGCCAGGCACCCATGGACTGAGACCTCGAACCGTGAGTCCAAATACACCTTTCTTTTTCTTCCAAGCTGGTTTTCTCAAGTCTTCTTTTTACCCCTCAGGACCCAAAAGCTAAAATGGGAACCAACCTTAACTTTGATTTTCAGCCTCCAGAAAAGTACGCCTAATCGGGTGTGGGGGCGTGGGTGCTTGTCATCCCAGTACTCGAGAGGCTGAGGCAGGAGGATCACAGGTTGGAGGTCAGCCTCTTAGCAACTTAGCGAGGCCCTCAGCAACTTAGTGAGACGAGGGCGTAGCTTGAGGTAGGATGCCCTGGGTTCAATCCCTAGTACTAAAAAAAAGGGGGGGGATCTCTGGTGGACTTCTGCGGTCTAAGTCACCCAGTTTCTGGTCTTTGTTACTTTCATCTCTGTCTTCCAAATCTTTTTCTATTAAGTTCTTTATTTCTTCAGGTTCTAATTTCCAAGTGCCATAAATATATATATATATATATATATATATATATATATATATATATATACACATTTGGTTCTCTTTTTTTCACATCCTCTTCCTTCTTTCATGCCTGAGATAGACCCTTTCATTTCTCTGAAAAAAAAAAAAAAAAAAAAAAAAATGAAGGATGTATATCCAGAACTTTCTTTTCCTGGTCTGGTCTCTGTGGCTTCTCAGTTCCTGCTTTTAGTTCCTGTTACAGGCTTCCTTCAGGTGTCTTTAAATCTCCTTGAGAGAGGGGGAATAGCTGGGTGTGGTGGTGCACGCCAGCAATCCCAGTACTTGGGAAGCTGAGCCAGGAGGATTGCGGGTTTGAGGCCAACCTCAGTAACTTGGTGAGACTCTCAGCAACTTAGTGAGACCCTGTTTCCAAATTAAAAAAAATAAAACAGGGCCGGGGGTGTAGCTTGGAGCTAGAATGCCCCTGGGTTCAATCCCCAGGACCAAAAAGGATTGTCTTGACCCACGAATCCTAAGTCCCTAGGGGGTTGTGGTGACTTGCTTGCTGTCCCCTGAACCGAACAGAGGGTCTCAGTCCTGTTGAGCAGGCCGGGCTGGGTCATGCACCTGTGATACCCAGGGACTTGACAGCCCAGCGAGACCTCGAGGGGGTGAGGCCGGCCGTAGAAGCAGGAAGAGGTCGGGTAGAGGAAGCCAGCACTGACCTCTACCTGTTATGAGGACGCTTCCCAGAGTCTGTGAAACACCCAGCTCTGGGGAGGTTGCCACGGCCGGGGCAGCCAGCATGGCTCTTCGCTGGAACTTCTGGGGCGCCAGGGCTGCTGCTCAGGAAGCTACCTTGTACCATCCGATCCTGCGGCAGCTAGAGACCCGAGGCCTCGGGGCCTGCAGCAGAGGAGAGCCATTCCTAACCCCATTCCTCCCCAGCCAGGGGACCCGTCACCTTCCCCAGAGCTGGGAGCGGAATACCGCCTGTGTCACAACAGAACAGAGACCCCACCGCGACCGATTTAAAAGATGGCGGTCTTCAGTCTAAAAAAGCAACAGAACCACATTTTGGCCGGCTTGGGCTGGTTTGAAGTGGTTTCTGCTAATCCCAGCTCCAGGGGGGGGCCATCGGAGAGGTCCCGCGTCCTCTGGGGTCTGCAGAGAAGAAGGGGCCCAGACTGCATCTGCCCCCCAAAGTGGATCATCCAGGGGAAAAACGAAACCTGAGCACCCAACAAAGGCCTCTTGGAACTTGTTTGCAATTAACCTTTCTGTGTAACATGAGATTTCGCAGCCAAATGGAGGGAAAAATGGCTTCAGGTTTAATAATTAGCAGCTCCCCGTGCAGAGCCGTTCCGCAGAGGATTGATCACCATACGCTGGGGGTTAGGGGCAGCTGTGTAGAAATGGACCACACCCATCCCTTTCTTATCATTTTGGGGGACACTGGGGATTGAACCCAAAGGTTTGCTACCTCCAAGCTATACCCCAGGGGCATTTGAAAAAAGAAAATAATATTGGTTGCATGTGCTTTTCTTTTTTCTTTTTTCTTTTTTTGTACTGGAGACTGAACTCAGGGGTATTCTACCTCTGAGCTATACCCCCAGCCCCACCCCCACTTCCCTTTTTGGTTTAATGGTACTAAGGATTTTTTTGTGTGTGTGTGTGGTACTGGGGATGGAACCTGGGGGCATTCTACCTCCGAGCTACAGCCCCAGCCCTATTTTTTTTATTCTTTATTTTGAAACAGGGTCTCACTAAGTTGCGGAATGCCTCACTAGGTAGCTGAGGCTGGCCCCAAACCCAGATCCTCCAGTCTCAGCCTCCCAAATGCTAGGATTACAAGCATGCGCCACCATGCCCAACGGATTTTTTTTTTTTTTTTTGCTGTACTAGGAGCTGAACCCTGGGGCATTCTACCTCCAAGCTACACTCCCAGCCCTATTTTTTATTCTTTATTTTGAAACAGGGTCTCACTAAGTTGCAGAGGGCCTTACTAATTAGCTGAGGCCGACCGTGAACCTGGATCCTCTGGTCTCAGCCTCCCAAGTACTGGGAGGATTTTATTTTATTTTATTTTATTTTATGGTACTGAAAGGCATTCTACCTTCGGGCTATACCCCCAGCCCTATTTTGTTTTGTTTTTTTTTTATTTTTTTTGTGGTACAGGGGATTGAACTCAGGGGCATTCTACCCCCGAGCTACACCCCCAGCCCTATTTTTTATTCTTTATTTTGAAACAGGGTCTCACTAAGTTGCAGAGGGCCTCACTAGGTAGCTGAGGCTGGCCTCGAACCCGGATCCTCCGGTCTCAGCCTCCCAAATGCTGGGATTACAAGCGTGCGCCATCACGCCCGGCTTTGTTTTTTTTAATTTTGAAAGAGGGTTTCACTAAGTTCCTGAGGGGCTCACTAAATTGCCGAGGCTGGCCTCCAAACCTCAGTTCTCCCGTCTCAGCCTCCCTGGTGCTGGGATGTTATTATTAGTGTGCGGTGTCCACACTCAGCTCCCATCCCCTTTTCAAAGTCTCCTTTTCTCCTCTGCGTTGGCCTGTGCTGCTGTGCAGAGGCGGCCGCCGCACCTCCAGGGGAGGGCCTGGCCTCGCCCGCCCTTGTTTAATCTGTGACCTCTCCAAGCCGTAATTGAATTCCCGTTTGATCTGTGTGACCTCAGCTTCCCACAGCTTCCCACATAGCCGATCCCCGAGGACAGAGTGTGCCCGGAGCTCGCCGGCCAGCCGCAGGAGCCGCCACCTGCGCCCTCTCGGGCAGCCGGGCAGAAAGCAGCCTCCAGGCGGGTCTGACCGGGCCCATCTGGGACTCAAACGCATTTCCAACGCACGCGCCTTTGATGCTGAGTCCGTGTGCAGGGCTGCCGCGCCTGGTGTCTGGGTAGCTCGGACCCCGTAATGTTTTGTCTGGTGGATAAAAAGGGTCAAATTAGGTGTGGGTGGGGTGGCTTTCTTCTTTTTTATTTTTTTGGTACTGGGGATTGAACCCTGGGGCATTCCACCTCTAAGCTACACTCCTAGCCCTGTTTATATATATATATATATATATAGTGTGTGTGTGTGGTACTGGAGATTGAACTCAGGGGCATTCTACCTCCGAGCTATACCCTCAGCCCTATTTTTTATTCTTTATTTTGAAACAGGGTCTCACTAAGTTGCGGAGGGCCTCACTAGGTAGCTGAGGCTGGCCGTGAACCCGGATCCTCCAGTCTCAGCCTCCCAAATGCTGGGATTACAAGCGTGCGCCACCACGCCCGGCTTATATTTTTTGCTTTGAAACAGAGCCTCACTAAGTTGCTCAGACTGGCCTCCAACCTGCGATCCCCCTATCTCAGCCTCCCAAGTACCGGGATGACAGGCAGGCACCACCATGTCCAGCTTAGGGTGGCTCCTTCTGAGGCTGGAGGAGGACCCCTGGGTCTTCTCATTGCCTCCCCCTGTCCAAATGTCCCCCGTGTATCCCAGACACGGGATTGGGGCCGCTCTAGTAACCTGTTAACCTGCTTATCTCTGTGAAGATCCTGTCTCCCAAAAAGGTCAAGTTCAGAGGTACTGGAGTTAGGACCATGACGGGTGACGCGTACAGCCCAGAACAGTCACCAGGGCCTCCACTCCGCCAACGTCCCTGCGCCGACTGGTGCCTCTTACTTTTATTTTTTATTTTTTCCTATTTTTTATTCTTTATTTTGAAACCGGGTCTCACTAAGTTCTGGAGTGCCTCACTAGGTAGCTGAGGCTGGCCGCAAACCCGGATCCTCCAGTCTCAGCCTCCCGAATGCTGGGATTACAAGCGTGCGCCACCACGCCCGGCTGCTTTTTACTTTTATCCCAGTACTTGGGAGGCAGAGACAGGAGGATCTCAGGTTCAAGGCCAGCCTCAGCAACTTAGTGAGACTCTCAACAACCTAGTGAGACCCTGTTTCAAAACAAAGAAAAACTAAAAAGGGCTGGGCGTTTAGCGCAGGGATAAAAGGCTCCAGACCCCAGACCTGTTAATGACTGGGCAGGATCTGAGGACTGGACTGGGAGCCTGACAACCTCTGCCCTGCAGCCCACCTGCCTACCAGTGGAGGCTGGGCCTCCCCCCTGTAGCCTCTACTGGACCATGGGGACCATGCCACCCCCCATGTGGTGGCTTCCAGCTCTGCGTTGAAGACCCTAAGACCCAGCCCCCAGCGCAGACACTAACGGTCACAAACACTGTATTTGGTGCTGTTTAGGATGCCAGGTGTCGGGCGAGGTCTTTTTCTGGGTGGTTTTTCTCTCCTTATAGGCAGGTTTATGAAGAAATGGATTATTGAGATGATTCCTCTTTTGTGGGTGAGGAAACAGCCACAGAAGCCAGCCCCTCCCTCTCCCCCAGGACTACACTTTCAGTGAGGGAGACACAGATTTTCCCATTAGAAATAGCCTTTCTCAGCCAGGCGTGGTGGCGCATGCTTGTAATCCCAGCATTCGGGAGGCTGAGACCGGAGGATCCGGGTTCGCGGCCAGCCTCAGCTACCTAGTGAGCCACTCCGCAACTTAGTGAGACCCAGTTTCAAAATAAAGAATAAAAAATAGGGCTGGGGGTGTAGCTCGGAAGTAGAATGCCCCTGAGTTCAATCCCCAGTACCACAAAAAAAAAGAAAAAAAAAAAGAAATAGCTTTTCTCCAGACACAGTAGTGCATGCCTGGAATCCCAGCACTTGGGAGGCTGAGACAGGAGGATCGCAGGGTTGAGGCCAACTCAGCAACTTAGGGAGGCCCTCTGTAACTCAGTGAGACCCTCAGCAACTTAGGGAGACCCTGCTTCAAAACAAACAAAAAATAAGAAGGGCTGGGAGTATAGCTCAGAGATAGAACACCCCTGAGTTCCCACTTCCAAAAAAAAAAAAAAAAAAGGAAAATCTTTAAAAGATCAGACTAGGTATGGTGGCCCATGTTTATAATCTCAGTACTTGGGAGGCTGAGATAAGAGGATCACAGGTTAGAGGACGACTTAGACCCTCAAAAACTTAGTGAGACTCTGTTTCAAAATAAAATTGAAATAGGACTGGGAGTTTAGCTCAGAGGTAGAAAGCCCCTGGGTTCCATCCCCAGCACCACAAAATAAACAAACAAAAAACAAATAAATAATCAGGAAATGGAGGCCAGGAGAGACAGAACAACTTGTTCAAGGTCAAGGCTGCCCCCCAAGGCTTGTGCCAGCCCATTTTGGGGGAACAGGAAGGGTTGGATTCATCTTTTGCCAGGGCTCCCGAGGGCCAGGCCTGGTGAAATCCTGCAGACCCTAGAGGGTCCTGTGCCTCCATTTCCACGGCCATCGGATGGCCTTGGTCACCGCGGTGCGACCCACAGGCACTCTGCCCCTCCTCGGTTTCCCAGCCTGCCTGGCGGGGGGCCTGGGCTTCCTAGGACAGACAGATCCTGGCCCCGATCCAAGCCCTATAGTCAGCAGCAGCTGCCCCGCCCCCGCCCCCAGCCCATAATCGCCGTCCTTGTTGGTGAGTTATTGGCTCAATATTTTTATAGGTTCCCCCAAACAAAGGCCCTATAAGCCTGGAGCCAAAAAAACAGGCCCGGAATGTGTGCCAGAGGCCCAGCCCCTGGAGGCGGGTGGGCGGGCAGGCGGGAGGCTTCTGGGCCCAGCCCGCCCGCCCGGTCCCCTGGGGCTCCGCCTCTGGCCTCTGCTTCTGGCCTGGGCGCAGCGGCCTCCCTGGTCTTCTAGGCAGCAGGGGCCCACAGAGGAGGCGTTAGCCACACGTCGGGGTCACTGTCAGGCCCAGCGTCAGCGTGAACGCCCAGTCAGGGCGCGCACTTCAACAGGAGTCTCGCTGCCGGCAGCCACGGCCTGAGGCCCGGCCAGTCACAGCCATAAAGGAGGCGCCAGCCATCCCGCCTGTCTCCCAGAGTCACCCACCAAACCCAGCCGTCAGCCTGCAGGAGACAGCCAGCCCTCGGCCCTGGCAAGTTCGGGCACAGTGTCGGTCATTGAACACCCCGGGAGAAACAGCGGGCCCTCAGCCCTGTGACTCGGTCATGGTGTCCAGTGGTCAGTGAAGATGGCAGGAGATCACAGTCTGATCCCCAGGCGTCCAGCTGGTCAGCCCTGTGTCCCCCCCCCCCACCTCGGTGGCTCCACCGCTAGCTTCCTGCCCTGCCTGTGCCCTGTAGCACCTGCGACTTGGCTTTCTGGAACTTTGCTTTCTTTCCTTTTCTTTTTTTTTGGTATTGGGGATGGAACCCAGAGCCATTCTACCTCCCAGCTACACCCCCAGCCCTATTTTATATTTTATTTTGAAACAGGGTCTCGCTAGGTTGATGAGAGTCTCACTACTTACTGAGGCTGGCCTTGACTCTGATCCTCCTGACTCAGCCTCCCAAGTACTGGGATCACAGGCGTGCACCGCCAGGCCCGGCTCTCCTTTTCCTTTAGCTACGGGGCTTCCAGATGTTAAGGAGGCAGGTGGCCCTGGACTTTCAAGGGCCTCCCCACCTGCCTCACCGTGGGAGCCGCCCTGTGCCAGCTCCCGTTGACACAATATGAAAACCAGCGACTGATCTGCCGGGTGGAAGCTCTCCTCCAAGCAGGTGCAGCTCTGGAGGCCCGGATGTGACAGGTGAGAGGGTGGCAGGTCTGTAGCCATTAGAAAAGACAGCCAGCACCCAGTGAGGTGGCACACACTGTGATCCCAGTGCCTGGGAGGCTGAGACAGGAGGATCGCAGGTTCGAGGCCAACCTCAGCAAATTAGCAAGACCCTGTTTAAAACAAAAACAAAATAAAAAGGGGCTGAGGGCAGTGCCATACACCTGTAATCCTTGTACTTGGGAGGCCGAGACAGGAGGATCGCAGGTTTGAGGCCAGCCTCAGCAACTTAGCAAGGCCCTGTTTCAAAACTAAATAAAAATAAAAAGGGTCGGAGATGAAGCTCAGAAGTGGAATGCCCCTGAGTTCAATCCCCAGTACCAAAATAGATACAAAATAAGAAGGGTGTGTGCTGCTACCGGACCCAGCCAGTCTGGGGTTCCAAGTCGACTTAAGCTTCGCTAAGCAGCCTGCCGGGGACTCGGGGACCCTCGACTGGGACCCTCGTGGCACCCAGCCAGCATCTGCTGTGACATTGCTGACACTTTAGTAGTTTGGGGCTGGGGGACAGCTGAGGAGACCCCAGCAGAGACATGTGGGTGCTGGGGGAGGGGGCACTTCACCCTGAGGAGCTAGAAGGGATGCAGGGAAGACCGCAGGAGGCACAGAGAGGCTATCTTTGGAGGAGGAAGCGGAAGGGGTCCTATCCTCCACGTCCTGCTGGGAATCCTAATGCCCCCAACTTCCTGTTCCTGCCTCCTGCCTCCCCCGAGGTTCCTACTCTACCCGCCCTTCCTGCGGGGCCTGGTGGTGCACGCCTGTCATCCTGGTACTTGGGAGGCTGAGACAGGAGGATCGCTGGGGGTGAGGCCAGCCTCAGCTGTGTAGCAAGACCCACCCTTGGCAACTGAGCGAGAGACCCTGCTTCAAAACAAAAAGCCCAAAGGGCCGGGGGTGCAGCTCGAGGTAGAATGTCCCTGGGCTCGGACCCCAGTGCCACACACACACACACACAATAATCCTTCCCAGGAATAATGCAGGCGTGGGGGGGGGGGCGCAGTGCCCCAGATGAGAACGACGGCCTCCCCTCGCCCCAGCCTCAGCCCCAGGGAGGCCTTTCTTTATTTGGAAACACTTCAGGGCCGTGGTGACACTTTGCATGGGGCATAGAGTGGCCGTGACAACCCTTAATTTCCAGACCGAGGGCCTCTGTAGGCAGTTGCCCTCCTGCTGAGCCCAAACCCGCCATTTCCTGGCTCCCAGGTTCCCAGGAGGAGGGCCATGGGTGTGAAAAGCTCTTAGAGCCACCCGCTGTGGTGACAAGCTTCCCAAGAAAGAGGCAGATGGCTCCCTGCAGCCCTCAGCTCAGACCCCGGCCACTTGAGCTTTTTCTCAGTCCTTGGATACCCAAGGTGCTCCCTCTGTGGACAAACTCTTCCCTTCCAGCGAACTCCTATGCACCCCTCAGGAACCCGCCACCGCAAACTGGACAGCCGTACTGTCTCAGCGTCCTGAGGTCGGAGGTGGAGATGCGGGGGGCTGGTTCCTTAGGGCCGAGAGGCGCCTCTTCCTGGCTCAGTATCCCCCCCAGCCCCCGTGACCCTTGGTGGACAGACATGTCCTTTCTGTGTCTGAACCTCATCTCCGCCCGTGCGGCTGTTAAAGAGAAGCCGTAGGTGGAGAGGAGAGGAAAGCAGGAATCCTAACAATTAGTAAAGCCAGGAGCCAGGCGAGGTGGTGCACAACTGTAATCCCAGAGCCGGGGAGACTGAGACAGGAGCATCACAGGTTCAAGGACAGCCTTAGCCTTTTAGGGAGACTCTCAGCAACCCAGTGCGACTGTGTTTCAAAGCAAAAAACCAAAAGGGTTGGTTGGGGTGTAGCTTGGAGGCAGATGTTCCTTAGACAAAGGTTCTGTGTTGTCACTTTGTTTCAAGATGAATAGAATAAGCTTCACCACTGTATCCTCACATGTTTGAGAAGTAGACAGTGTATTAGTTATTATCTGTTACTGTGTAAACATGTTGCTCTAAACGTAGCCGCTTAAAACCAACGTTACCGGGCAGGGTCACTGCACACTGGAATCCCAGTGCTTGGGAGGCTCAGACAGAAGGATCCCAGGTTTGAGGATGGCCTCAGCAATATAGCGAGACCCTCAGTAACTTAGGGAGACCTGCTTTAAAAAAAAAAAAATAAGGCTGGGGTGTAACTCAGAAGTAGAATGTGCCTGGGTTTAATCCCTAGTACCACAAAAACAAAGCAAAATGATCAAGTTTAGGGCCCCGGGAATGTGCTGTTTCCATGACTCCTTAGCCATTTCTTTTATGTTGCTAGTTAATTTGTTAATTTTTTTTTTTTTTTTTTTGGTGGTACTGGGGATTAAGCCCAGGAACATTCTACCTCTGAGCTAAACCCTAGTCCTATTTTATTTTATTTTTTTGCAGTACTGGGGATTGAACCCAGGGGCATTCTACCTCTGAGCTATACCCCCAGCTCTATTTTTTATTTATTTTGAAACAGGGTCTCACTAAGTAGCGGAGGGCCTCACTAGGTAGCTGACGCTGGCCGCGAACCCGGATCCTCCGGTCTCAAACAGGGCCTCATAAAGTTGCTGAGGCTGGCCACAAACCTGGATCCTCCTGTCTCAGCCTCCCAAGTACTGGGATTATAAGCATGTACCACCATACCTGGCGTGCTCGTTAATTTCTTTCTTTTTTTTTTTTTTTTTTTTTTTTTTGCAGTACTGGGGATTGAACTCAGGGGCATTCTACCTCTGAGCTACACTCCCAGCCCTGTTTTTTATTCTTTATTTTGAAACAGGGTCTCACTAAGTTGCAGAGTTGAGGCTGGCCTCCAACCTGTGATCCTCCTGTCTCAGCCTCCCAAGTGCTGGGATTACAAGCGTGCACCATCACACCCGGCCTTATTGGTTTCTAATATCTGACATGCAGGGCCCTCATGCTGGTCTCTGAAGCTGATAAGATCATTCGAGGTACACACCAAGCTTTGACTAGCTACCAGGGTCTGAGTTAGGGCCTGGGTGTGAGCCCGGGATTCCTTCCTCCTAGCTAAGGAGCTCAAGCTACTTCTTTAGTTCAGGCAGCCTTGTTTTTCTCATCTGCAAAATGGAACGTGGCTAGTGCTTGCTGTCTGGGAGTGCTGTGGGCAGAGCCAGGGCTGGTGTTGAGCAGGGCGCGGGTCCTCACACCCGCAATTCCAGGAACTGGATCGGCGCCCCTCCCCACCGCGCCAGCACCGTGGACCCCAGGAAGAGCTGCCAAGCCCGGCGCTGTCGAGCCCTGGCGCCTCCTCCCCTCCCCGGCCCATCCCCCAGGCTTTTAATGAGTTTAGTATTTTCATCAAATCATTCTTCCTACAACACAGGCTTGTGGGAGGCTAAAAATAGCTCCCCGGGTCACGTGACGGCTCCGAATGCGGAGGCTCCCAGCAAAGGTACAAGCCGACTCCCCGTTTCCTAGGAAATGAAAGTCATTGACATGCCCGCCACCGGGCTGCCACCGACGCAAGCGCGCATTGCTGGCTGCGACGTCCCCGCGGGTGCCGGGCGGGTCTGGAGACTGGCAGATCTCAGGCCTGGTGCCCTGGGCCCGGGCGGGCGGGAGCTGCACACCTACACTCTGCGGGCTGCGTGCATTTTGTAATTTGGGAATAAAAGCAGGTCTGTTGACAAACAGGTCCCAGGGGAGCTGCCTGAGGCTGTCCTTCCCTCCCAGCCTGGGGCCTGGTCATCCCACCCCGGCCACGGCTTAGGTCACCGCAGACCTCTCCTCCTGGCTGACCCATTGCTCATCCCCCGCCCCCTGATCTCGGGCTAGGCCTGAGAATCTGCATTTCTTCTTCTTTATTTTCTGTACCGAGGATTGGACACAGGGGTGCCCTCCCTCCAAGCTACACCCCCAGCCCTTTTCATGCCTTTCTTATTTGTAAACAGGGTCTTGCTACATTGCTGAGGGCCTTGCTAAGTTGCTGACGCTGGCCTCGAGCCTGGGATCCTCCTGCCTCAGCCTCCCAAGAGCTGGGATGACAGGTGTGTGCACCACCCCGCCTGCCCAGCTGAGAATTTGCATTTCTTACTTGTCTCCACCTGACGCTCCTAGAGTCCTCCCGGGATAAACCCGGAGATCTGCCAGCCTTGATGCCCTGACCCGTCTTTTCCCGCTGCCCCTCTCTCCCCTCCCTTTCCTCCCTCACCACTTGCAGCATGTTATTTTGAGTTTCCTCATACCCCAGCCCCCATGTCTCAAATTCCTGGCTCTGGGCTTGCTCTGGTTCTTGTGCCTGGAGCACCCTCCCTCCCTCCCACTTCCCCCTTGGCTCACAGCGACTCTTGCCCACTGTCTAAGCCTTGGCTGCTGCATCTCTTTACAATTCTTTTTTTTTTTTTTTTTTTTTTTTTTTTGTGATAATGGGGATTGAACTCAGGGCATTCCACCCCGGAGCTACACCCCCAGCCCTATTTTTTATTCTTTTTTTTTAAACAGGGTCTCACTAAGTTGCGGAGGGCCTCACTAGGTAGCTGAGGCTGGCCTCGAACCCGGATCCTCCTGTCTCAGCCTCCCAAGTACTGGGATTACATGCGTTAGCCACCACACCTGGCTACAAGTGAGATATTCTGTTCCTTGTAATGCACTGGCTGGTGGAGTGAATGAATTGGTAGTAGCTTCTAATGAGCGTTCTCTGGATGGATTAACGAACACATGAATGGTGAGTGGGTGTTCGTGGAGGGTTGACTGCCTGGCTGGCTGGGTGCGTGGCTGGGTAGGCTGGTGGGGGGGGTGTAGATGGGTGGATGGATGGATGGATGGACAGGTTGGTGTGTGGATGGATGGATAGATTGGTGGATACATGGATGTATGAATGGGTTGGTGTGTGGATGGATGGATGGATGGATGGATGGATTGGTGGATGGATGGATGGATGGATGGATGGATGGATGGATTGGTGGATGGGTGGATGGATGGATGGATGGATGGATGGATGGATTGGTGGATGGATTGGTGGATGGGTGGATGGATGGATGGATGGATGGATGGATGGATGGATTGGTAGATGGATGGATGGATGGATGGATGGATTGGTGGATGGATGGATGGATGGACAGATTGTTATGTGGATGGATGGATGGGTGGATGGGTGGATGGATGGACTCATGGGTGCATGAATGGATGAATGGGTTGGTTTGTAGATGGATGGAGGGGTGAATAGATGGAGGGAGGGATGGATGGATGCATGGTTGCATGAATGGATGGATAGGTAGGTCTGCATGTATATGGATTGATCAAAAGGTAGATACATGGATGGATGGATTGGTGGGTGGATGGATGTGCAGGTTGTGTGGATGGATGGATGGATGGATGGATGGATGGATGGATGGATGGACGGACGGATGGATGGACGGACGGACGGACGGATGGATGGATGGATGGATGGATGGATGGATGGATGGACGAGTTGATGTGTAGATGGATGAAGGGGTAAAGAGGTGACTGGCTAGATGGATAGGTCTCCGTGTATATGGATAGATCGAAAGGTGGATGAATGGATGGATGCATGGATGCATGGATGCATGGATGCATGGATGGATGGACGGGCTGGTGTGTGAATGGATGGAGGGGTGAAGGGGTGACTGGCTGGCTGGATGGGTCTGCGTGTATATGGATAGATCGAAAGGTGGATGGATGGATGGATGGATGGATGGATGTGTGGATGGATGGATGGATGGATGGATAGGTGGGTGGGTAGATAGTTGGATGGATGCATGGATGGATGGATGGATGGATGGATGGATGTGTGGATGGATGGATGGATAGGTGGGTGGGTAGATAGTTGGATGGATGCATGGATGGATGGATGGATGCATGGATGGATGCATGGCTGGCTGGCTGGCTGGCTGGATGGATGGATGGGTCTGCATGTATATGGATAGATCGAAAGGTGGATGGATGCATGGATGGATGGATGCATGGACGGGTTGGTGTGTGGATGGATGGAGGGGTGAGGGGTGGCTGGTGGGTTGGCGTTGGGTTCTGGGCGGTGGACTCCAGCGGTGACATGTCGGCACGTGCTGCCCGTCTGCTGGACGGATGCCAGTGAGCTCGTGGGCCGGCGCGCGGGTCCCTGGGCCTGCACCCTCACTGGAGGCCAGATGGATGCGGGGCCTGAGCATGGGGGCGCGTGGAGCTGTTTTAAATGTCAGGATGTCGCCCAGCTGCACGACTGGGGCTTGACGCTTGTCATGTTCCTGCAGCACTTGTTTTAATGACTAATTATTTTCCCTCTTCTGACGCGCGGCGGCTCCTCGGGAGGGGGGCGGGAGCTTGGCTGGAAGCCGGAGCCCTGTGCTCAGCAATTGAATTCACTAACAAGCCAGGAGCGAATTAACCCCGCACTGCCAGGTGTGGAGCAGACCCCGCCGCCCGCCCGGCTCCCAGGCCCGCCAGGTGTTGTGCGCCCGGGCACCTGGGAAGATTCCAGAACAATGAAGCCAAGCCCCAAAGGGATGGCTGGAGATTTGGGGGAAAGGCGGCGTTGGCTTAGAAGTTGCTTGCTTTTGATCTGCAGATGATAAACCTGTGTGTGTGTGTGTGTGTGTGTGTGTGTGTGTGTGTGTGTGTGTGTGTTTTGCTGGGGATTGAACCCAGGGACATTATACTCCTGAGCTGCACCCTCAGCCCTTTTCTTTTTTTTTTTTTTTTTTTTTCAGTACTGGGGATTGAACTCAGGGGCATTCTACCTCCAAGCTATACCCCAAGCCCTATTTTTTATTCTTTATTTTGAAACCGAGTCTCACTAAGTTGCGGAGTGCCACACTAGGTAGCTGAGGCTGGCCGAGAACCCTGATCCTCTGGTCTCAGCCTCCCAAAAGCCCTTTTCATTTTTGAAACAGGGTCTCACTAAGTCGCCGAGGGTCTCACTAAATTGCTGAGGCTGGCCTCAAATCTGCAATCCTCCTATCCCTCAGAACTCCCAAGTACTGGGATCACAGGCACGTGCCACCATGCCCGGCTTCATTTTTTGTTTTGAAACAGGGTCTTGCCAAGTGGCTGAGGGTTCTCACTAAGTTGCTGAGGCTGGCCTCACACCTGCTATCCTCCTGTCTCGGCCTCCCAAGTGCTGGGATTTCAGGCATGTGCCACCACTCCCCACCATCTCTCTTGCAGGTGCCCCTCCAGGGTGAAATCGCCACGATCTGATGCAGCCAGAGGTGGCGCTGTGCTACTTAGACTTTCAGCCTCTAGAACTGTGAGCTAAACAAACCCTTTTTCTTTATAAGCTCCCCTACCTCGGGCATATTGTTAGAGTAGCAGAAAGTAGACTGGCTTTTGGATTTTTTTGCATCTGCCCGAAGTGACCGGATAATTGTAGTGTGCTGACTCCCTGGGTTGCAGTGACTTGGACTTGGCCTTTCTGAGGCTGTCTTGGCCCTACTCCCCATCCCAACCCCTCCTCCCCGGGATGTTCACTATCAAAGCCAGCACCCGAACCCCAGCCTCAGCCTCTGCTCTCTGCAATCCAAGGCCTGGGGCAGGGGCTCAGATGTGCCCTCCAGGGCTCCGGGTGGGATGGGGCTTCGGGGTCCAGCCTGTGAGCCCCTTTGCCTGGTAGCCCCCTGCGGCCTTTGCTGGAGACTCCAGCACTGGCTTTTGCACACAGTGCAGCCAGGCTGGGCCAACTCTAATATTTACATTTGAAGGCAAGGCTGCAGGTCTGGGCTGCTTCCCGCCAGGAGCCTCTCCTGGGTCCTGGGTAGGATTTGCAGAGTGGGGTGTCGGGAGGAAGCTGTGGTGGGCAGTGAATTGGGCCCAAGGCTTTAAATAGCAAAAAAAAAAAAAAAATTACAATTTTTTTTGTGTGATACTGATTGCACTGATTTATAAAGTACCTACTCCGTGACGGGCTGGTGTACATCTTTCCTGTTTTCCATGCGTTTTTGCTTGGGCTCTGACTGAAGTGCTCCAGGCTCTCTTAGTTTTCCAGGCCAGAATAGAGAGGAAGAGAAAAGGTCAGAGTCACACAGCTCGGGAGCTGGCTGGCTGCCCAGGCAGACACACCTTGGGAATTCTACAGCGGCCTGGGCAGTTTCTGGCAGTGAGGAGCCCGCCAAGTTGAGACAGAGAGAGAGAGAGGGACTGAGGCACACGGGCGGAGACCCCCGGCCAATGCCCGGCTCCGGACACTTGTGGCCACAAGAGATTATTGGGCAGGCACAGTGGCTCACGCCTGCGACACCAGCGACTCGGGAGGCAGAGGCAGGAGAATCGCGGGTTTGAGGCCAGCCTGGGGAACTTGGTGAGACCCTGTCTCAAAATAAAAAAAAATAATAAACAGGGATGAGGGTGTAGCTTAGTGTAGAGTGCTCCTGGGTTCACTTCCCAGTACAGAGGAAGGAAGGAAAGGAGGGAGGGAGGGAGGGAGAGAGGAAGGAAGGGGAAAGAAAGAGGAAGAGAAAGAAAGAAAGAGAGAGAGAGGGAGAGAGAGAGAGAGAGAGAGAGAGAGAGAGAGAGAGAGAGAGAGAGAGGGGAGGGAAAGAAAGAGAAAGAGAGAGAGAAAGAACCCGGGGGGCTAGTCTGGTTTTCACGAGAGAACCGTAGCGCGTTGTTTCTGTAATGGTGGCGGGGAGGGTATGCATATTTATACATCCACAGGTTTCCAACTTGTAAACATTGGCACCATGTCCCCTTTCCGCAAAAGCACAGTAGGAGCCAAGGCAAACACGTGCTCCGGTGACAGCTCTGCCGGAAGCAGTGGACCCCGATCCTTCAGAAGGCAGAGAGGGCCAGGAATCCCAGCACGTGGGAGGCTGAGATGGGAGGACCGCAGGTTGGAGGCCAGCCTCAGCAACGCAGTGAGACCCTCAGCAACTTAGTGGGACCCTCAGAAACTTAGCAGGATCTTGTTTTTAAAAAAAAATAAATAAAAAGGGCTAGGGGTGTAGCTTGGAGGTAGAATGCCCCTGGGTCCAATCTCCAATACCAAAGTAGTAGTAGCAGTAGTAGTTGTTGTTGTTATTATTATTATTATTATTATTATTATTATTATTATTATTATTAACAAGTAGTCCAAGAGGGGGAGTAGAAGCTTTTATGACCCTACCTGAAAGCTCCCTGTACCACTCTACCACCAGTCACTGGCCCAGTCTGTCACAAGGGTCTGCTCAGCTTTGGGGTGCAAGGACAAGGGCTCCCCTTGATGGCGGAAGGCAGGGTTGCATCCTAAGAGGAGTCCGCAGGTGGGACCTTTCTTTCCTTCCTTCCTTCCTTCCTTCCTTCCTTCCTTCCTTCCTTCCTTCTTTCCTTCCTTCCTGTGTATGTTACTGGGGATTGAACCCAGGGGTGTTCTGCCTCTGAGCTACACCCCCAGCTCCATTTTATTTTATTTTTTTAAATTTTGAAACAGGGACTCACTAAGTCGCTAAGAGTCTCGGTAAGTTGCTGAGGCTGGCCTTGAACCCACCGTCTTACTGTCTCAGTCTTCCGGATACTGGGATCACAGGCATGAGGCACCATGCCCCCAGCTGAGTGGGGGGACCTTTCTGTGGGCGTCTTGGAAACGCTTCTCGTCCCTGGGGTCCTCCGAGGGGCTGATCCCGGCAGAGAGGCCGCGGCTCAAGGGGGTGGAGTGTGGACCCAGGCCGAGTTCCAGGCCTTTGGGAACCAGCCCGAGGCAGGGCAGGGCAGGCCAGACTGTTTGGGTTTGCTCTGCGGAGTCTCCAGGGACAGCCATGGGGACGAAGATGACATAGAAGCTGTCTCCCCCTGCCCCCAGCCCGGGGGGCTTGCAGCCACGTACACGCCAGCTCCCCACAGGACACGGTGGTGCACACCTGTCAGCCCAGCACTTGGGAGGCTGAGACAGGAGGATAGCAGGCTGGCGGCCAGTGAGACCCTGTTTCCAAATAAAAGAATAAAACAGGGCTGGGGGTGTAGCTCAGAGGTAGCATGCCTCTGGGTTCCATCCCCGGTAACACACAAACACACACACACACACACACACACACACACACTCACACACACAGGCTGGTGAATGTGAGCGGAGACAGGGGCATGATGGTTATGCAAAGGGTGAACCTGCAGCTGGGCGCCGGGGGCCCACAGCTGGGGGATTTTAACAGCTCCCCGGGGATGCTAACGTGCAGAGTTTGAGAGCAGCTTAGCCAGAGAAGCAGCTTTAGGGGGCCGGGGCGGGGGGGCGGGTGGGAAGACAGAGGACGGAAGGGTGGAGTGGGCCGACCAGCCAGGGCGCGCCAGGTGCGTGGAGCAGGAAGAGCAAGAGGGGAGTCAGGGCGGTGCTCTGCAGATCTGGGGGCTTCCCTGGGGGTGCTGAAGAGTGCATGGATGGTCTGGGGAACTGGTATCAGCAGTAATAACCCCAATGGCCGGCCTCCGCCAGACACCAGGCCGCGTGCTTGGTGAGGACGGTGCAGCCGGTCTTTCCTTCCTACCACCAGTGCGGCAGGTGTTCTGCTATCCCAGGTGGTATACTGAGTCACAGGCGGAGCCTGAGCTGCCCCCGGCTGACCCTGCTGTGCTGGGATTTGAGCCCAGGTCTCCGGAGCGATCTTCACAGCGTCCTCGGTGCTGACGCGGAGGGTTGGGGCCTGGTTCTGGAGGTAATGGGGGTTCGGGGTGAACTGGGGGCTCAAGCGGGCGGTGTGTTGGTGGAGGGACCCACGGGGGTCCCCCCGCCCCGTACAGCCTGCTCCAGCCCCCGCCCTGTGTTGGCTGGTGAGTTTTGGGTGTGCGCTCCGACAGGTTTTAGGTGTTCCAGGGCAAGTTGAAGCAAATCATGCAACCTCCCTGACCCTCGGTTTCTTCACCTGTAGAATGCAAATGGTAAAAATAGTCCCGGCCTCAGAGGCTGCTGGGAGGGCCCGTGCTGTGGGGCGTGCAAAGGTCCCGGGACAGGGCCTTGCTCACAACTGCGCGCCCCAGGCCCCCGGCACTGCCGGCAGCACCCCGGCGTGCATCCTGGGTGCTGGTCTCTCTGTGGGCCTCCCCCGGAGGTTGGGAGCTCCTGAGGGCAGAGGCTGCACCTGGAGGCCGTCCAAGCCCCGGGCGCAGATGGGACAAGCCTGGCAGGGATGTCTGGAGTTTGCTGGGCGCCTCTCCACTGCCCACGGCGCCCAGGATGGTGGGAACACCGTGCCCATCTCGATGCCCTCTTCCTACAGTCCTGCCAGCGGGGCTGCCGTGTGTGGGCTGGCCCTGACTAACCAGGTGTCTCACTAACCAGGTCTACTCCTGGATCCAAGAGCAAGTTCAGGGTCCCTGGGTATCTTTGGGGGCTCATCCCCGGTCTCCTGCAGATCCCAAAATGGCTCAGCAATGGCCTCTAACCTGTGCACGCCTCCCTCTGCGTTTTACGTCTGCTCTTGGGCTACCTGTTACCCCCGGGGCCGTGCAACTGCTATGCAAATAGTGGTCACGCTGTGTGGGTCAGGGAGTAAGGAGGACCAGGGAGGCCATGGATGTGCAGCCATGTGCAACAGTCCCGGGTTTTCCCCAGGGCTTCCAACTGCGGTTGGCGGCATGCAAGAGTTGCAGAGCCAGCAGGCACAGGAGCCGTTGGGAGTTCCAGGAGGGGGAAGGAAGCAAGGGAGCGAAGCCAGGGGCCGAGTGCCCTGGAGCCACCGGGAGAAGCGAAGAACCAGAGAGCCCTGTGTTTAGCCACCAGCTGCTCCTGGTCCCCGCGCCCCGGGGAACATCTGGCCTCGGTGCGGAACCTAAGCAAGCTACCGGGGCTTAAGGAAGGTGCAGCTTAGCGAGACCCTGCTTCAAAGTAAAATAGGGTTGCGGGTGTAGCTCAGAGGTACGACACCCTTGGGTTCAATTCTTGGTATATGTTCCCCTTTTATAGATACATATATAAAATGTGTTGCTTAAATGATACTTGCATTCAGAACTCAGGTATGGAGCACATCTGACTTACCATAAGCCCCTTCCTTGCTAACCCTCAGAGCTGTCACCATTTCCTGGTGGCTCGGGATTCAGGGACTGTCCCGAGGGCGGAGGCCTCAGACAGTCACCTCTGAGGGGTGATCAGAGGCCCCAGGCTGACGAGACCCACTTGGCCTCAGCATTCAGAAGTGGGGTTTCAGCAATGTGGGGTTTCAGGTCTCTCCCAACATCTCCTTTGAGAGTTTGGTGTCTCAGGGTGTGTGTTACTCAGCTGTGCGTTGCTGTAACAAAATGCCAGACAGAATCAACTTAAGAAGAAAGGTTTATTTCAGTGCATAATTTTAGAGGTCTCTGTCTGGTTGCTTGGTTTTATTTGGGGGGGGGCTATGGCAAGGGAGGATATCATGGGGAGATCAAGTAGCAGAGGGAACTATTACCTTGCAGCAGGGGAGAAAGAAGAGGAGGGCAGGCCCCGATACCCCTTCCAGACCTTGCTCCATGACCCAGCTTCCTCCCTCTGGGCCACGCCCCCACCACCCAGCTTCCTCCCTCTGGGCCACGCCCCTACAGCCCAGCTTCCTCCCTCTGGGCCACGCCCCCACAGCCCAGCTTCCTCCCTCTGGGCCACGCCCCCACAGCCCAGCTTCCTCCCTCTGGGCCACGCCCCCACAGCCCAGCTTCCTCTCTCTAGGCCACGCCCCCCACCCCAGCTTCCTCCCTCTAAAGCTTCCCCGACCTCCCACAGTGCCCAGGCTGGGGACCCAGCCTCCAACATGGGGGCTTTCTCTGAGAGAAACTGCAGATTCCCACAGCAGCAGGTCACAGGGACGGGGCCACTCCCCCGCCAGCGTCCTGTCCCCAGGGATGGTTCTGCAGTGGTGACACAGAATCACAGGCACATCTCAGTCTTCCCTGGAACAGACGCGCGTCCCGACACAGGTCTTTGGGGGCCCGGGGTGGCAAGTGGCTTTTGAAGTTCCAGGGAGTGGATGTGCTTTCCGGTCCTGGTCTTTTTCTCTTCCCTCTCCTCTCCTCCCTTCTGCCAGCTGCCCAGCCTGTGCCCTGGGAGGGAGGGAAGGTGACTCAGCAGAACGGTGAGGCACAGAGTGACAGCTCTTGGCTTTGCTTGGCCAAAAACCCTGGCCTGGGGGCGGAGCCTGGCGTGGTGGCGCACACCTGTCATCCAGGTACTCAGGAGGCTGAGGCAGGAGGATTGCAGGTTCCAGGTCAGCCTTAGCAACTTAGCAAGACCCTCAGCAACCTAGCAAGACCTTGCTTCCAAATAAAAAGTAAACTAGGGCTGGAGGTGTAGCTCAGAGGTAGAAGGCTGCTGGGGTCAATCCCCAGAACCTCAAAAAAGAGAGAGACAGAGAGAAGCCGGGCCGGGCATGGTGGCGCACGCTTGTCATCCCAGTACTTGGGAGGCTGAGACCGGAGGATCCGGGTTCTCGGCCAGTCTCAGCTACCTAGTGAGGCTCTCCGCAACTTAGTGAGACCCTGTTTCAAAATAAAGAATAAAAAATAGGACTAAGAGCCGGGCGTGGTGGCGCACGCTTGTAATCTCAGCATTTGGGAGGCTGAGACCGGAGGATCCGGGTTCGAGGCCAGCCTCAGCTACCTAGTGAGGCACTCCGCAACTTAGTGAGACTCGGTTTCAAAATAAAGAATAAAAACTAGGGCTGGGGGTATAG
>PVLC010027123.1:0-22272 GCA_004027655.1 Graphiurus murinus
GTAAAGTTTAATAAGCAATCAAACTTATCATAACTACTGTTAAATAAGACTAAGCGATGACATCTAATTAGTGACTGATCAAACCCTATACCTCTAGACCTTTATTTACTCATTGATTCATTCATTATTTTTATAATTTTATTGGTGCGGTATAGTCTCACATCATCGTGTAGTTCATCATGATAGTGACTTAAATGTACACAACACTTGGGGAGTTTTCCCCTGGTTCCCTTCTCATTCCTCCTCTTCCCCAGACAAGCTACTGAGGTTGGCATTGGTATTCTCACCTATGTACATAAAAGCACTGGAAATGTTTCCTTCATTAATTTCACATCTTCCCCACTCCCTGCCCCAAACAACCTGCCTTGTGCCACTGGAGTCTCTCCTCCATTATCTAGAGTCCCTCTCATATCCCAAATACTCCCTAGCTTCCACATATGAGATAAAACATATGACCCTATTTGACCACAAATTCAATATTCACTTTCCTCCTGCCTTGTACAAGACTACTTTAGAAAAAAAATATATGTTGTTGACAGAATTAGTTGGGGATGTATACAGTACAACACAAACATGTACATAGACAAAAGATATTAGAAAAGTGTGTTCAAGATTACAAGAGCTAGGCGTAGTAGTGCACACATGTAAACCCAGTACTTCGGAGGCTGAGACAGGAGGATCATCTCAAGTTCAAGAACAGCATCAATAACTTAGTGAGACTTTCAGCAACCTAGAAAGACCCTGTTTCAAAACAAACAAAAAGAATATTAAAAGGGCTAGGGGTGTTGTTTGGAAGGAGAATGCCCCTGGTTTCAACCCCCAGTACCACAAAGAAAGAAAAAATGCTACAAGGGGACAGAAGTCTGCTGAATTTCTTTCTCCTCACACTGTCTGAAACAAGGGTCACTGCATCATAATTCTTTAAAAGGCTTGCTTAGCTCAGAGGTGAGATCAAAATTCTAATAAATGTGGGACATGGAAAGCCCCCACAGCAAATTTGTAAAGAATCACCCATGGATTTTAAAAATGATTAACTGTAACATAAGTCCACAACAAACACTTTTGTACCAGGAAAGTATGCAGTGCAGCCTAAGAGATATTCACGATGAGTCAGAAAAATTTATTTTCTCATTAAAAGACATGCCCCCACAATGATGAACACTATGTCACCATCATACAGCCTTTTCTCTTTGGGGGAATAGCATTCCACTTTTGGGCAGAGGAAATTATTGTCCCACCTTTAGTTCACTAAATGCACAAGACCAGAACCCTGTTTTCCTGTGGTAAAGGACAACCATTTGACCCAAGCTGTGCAAACCAGACCCTGCCATGCTGCTAATGCTCCAGGGGCCTAATGGAAGGGCTTGAGAGACACTGACTTGCCTTTTTATCAAGTATGGGATCCTGACATATTTCTGAGTCTCTCTCAGACACTGCTACTTTAATTATACATCAGCCATTCCCATCCAGTCTTTGCAAACACCTAAAAACTGCTCTTCTATCCCATGGAACTAAAGGAGAGACCATGTGATCTGCTCTGGCCAAAGAAGCATAAGGAACAGACTACCAGGAGATTCTGGGAAAGTTTTTTCCTTCCTGATAAAAAGAGGAGGGATTCTAATTAAACTCTCTCACTGCACTGACCCCTCAGATGCCTCTGCCTTTATTCAGAGTTCTATAAGGACATGATATCCAGAGTGTTGGCAGCCTTCTTGTGACCAAGAGGATCAAGTCGAGGGAATCATAGAGATACCATCCAAGAAGAGACTACGGAACTGAAGAAGAGACTGTAGAACCCCCTACCTACAAACTACAGATTTTTAAATGATAAACCATGTTTCAATGTCGTTATAGTTTAACATTACTCAGTGAGTTTTCTGTGACATATGGCCAAAGGTATATTTAAGATTGAATATAGAAACAGCCAGCAATTATTTGCTTTCTTGGTTCCTTGACCCTGTAATTTTGGAAACCAATTCACTCTGATTTGGGGATTGGTCAGGTGACTTGATTTGGCCAATAGGGTATTAGCACACAGGATTCAAACAGAGGCTTGAAAAGCTCCTTGGAGGTAGGGTTTGTCTCTCTTGCCTCCCTTGAAACCCCCTGCTGTCATATGATCCACACACAAACCAAAGTGAGAAAAGTTTCTTCCAATATTCAAAACTCAATTACTCAATTTAGCAAAAAATTCACTAGTGCCATTGGTGAGCATTTGAAATTCTGACACACATCCTTGGTGTTTCATTTTCACCTCACTTGTTAACAAAAATTATCAATTAAGAGTCATGTCAGAACTATACTCATTCATCATTCATAATCATAGGTTGCCCGCAGATTTAAGGGTCTAGAAAATAGACAAAATTATTCTGTAAGATGAAACTGGCAGTGGGCATGGTGATGCACACCTGCAATTCCAGTACTTGGGAAGCTAAGACAGGAGGATCACAGGTTCAAGACCAGCCTCAGGAACTTTGTGAGACTCTCAGCAACCTATTGAGACCCTGTTTCAAAACAAAAAATAAAAATAAGGAAAACTTCTGGGGGTATAGCTTAGAGATAGAGTGAACTTGGATTCATTTCTCAGTACCACTAAAAAATAAAAATTAAAAATAAAATAAAAGCTATTACAATAAAAGGTACTCTACATTTTATTAATACATTCACATTATATTTACACACTTCAAAATCATTGTAACTTATAATAAACTTTTTTCAAAGTCACTCATTAAACATTTAGTAGCACACTAACAAGTATGACATAGCACACCTTCTAAGGATTGATGCTGAATCACAGAGATAATTTCCATTTCTCCTGTCGCAAATCATAACCTCATCTCAAAATCTTGAATGATCCAATTCCTAAAATCTAAAATCTCTAAAGGTAAAAATTCCCCAAATCATAATTTCAAAAGATGAAAATCTCAAATATTAAATCCTGAAAGTCAAATCTTAAACACTGTAATTTGCATTGATTAAAATAAAATCTAGGTGAGAAAAAGGGGTAGAAAACCAATTTCTGGAGAAGTAATTAGTGCATCCTAGGTCATACACAAGCTAGTTGTGAAATTATTCAATCATGTGCTATTTCTGCCCCTTCACATAGTGCCATTCTTGCCTTAAAAAAAAAAGTCCTTCATCAGATAATAAAGAGAACTCAGTAGCCTCTGTACCAAAGACACTTGGCGTATATATAGAGGTCCTTCCAGTGCTGCAGAAAACATTAATTAATGAACAGTCTTTGCTTAGCGACATAAGTGTCGAAGTAGATGAACACCTTATGTTTACCCCTAAATCTAACATAGAAAAACTAGCATATGCTTCCTTCTGTCTAATGGATGGCATTTTAAAAGCTTCCCCCTACTGTTTTTTATCAAATATACACAATTCACTTCCCTGTTGGATCTGTCCACCCACAAGAATTTAGCTTCTCATTTGTATAATAATGACATTTATAAAGCAAAACATTTTATAAATGCTTATATAAACATCAGGTAGACTTTAGAGAATAAAACAGATTTCAATTAAATCCCGAACCCATGATGACATATTTGAACAAGGGGCATTCAGGGCTTTGAAAAGTCAATTTTTTTCTTTCTTTTTGGTACTGGGGATGGAACTCAGAGGCATTCTACCTCCAAGTTATATCCCCAACCCCATTATATTTCTTATTTTGAAACAGGGTCTCACCAAGTTGAGGAGGGCCTCATGAAGTTGCCGAGGCTAACTTCAAACCTGTGATCCTCCTGTCTCAGCCTCCCAAGTACTGCGATTAAAAGCGTGTGCCACCACTCCAGTCTTGAATAAGTCAATTTTAATGTGTTACTAAGGAAGTGTTTTTTCCAGTTAGCCAATGCATTTGGGAAATTCAGATGAGTAAGATACAGCAATTACAAAAACTCTGATTTAAAAAAATGCATCATTTCCCTACATTAGCTTTTCTCTAGCTGATGAGACTCCAGGAGCTTTTCATGAATTAAAACCACAATTGCCTGAAGAAGCTCAGAAAGTTCCAAAAGGTTCAAAAACATGTGTGTGCATAGTAAGATAAAAAGACACACAATGGTGTTGCTGCTGGAGTACCAGAACTATTTCCACCAAACCTGTGGTCTGTAGCTGAGCACATACAGAACACGGAAAGGGTAGAAATCATATGTGACTCCACAATTTGGCAACTATCCTGTGTACAATCAAAAATGCACTATTCCTTTGCCCGAAATTTGCCTTTTTATCTTTTTTTATTTTCAATGAAGATTGTGTTTTTTGAGATTCGGGCTTTCAGAATTGTGATTTTAGAGGTTTTGATCTATAGGAGTTCTATACCTTCAGGATCTCTGATCACTTGCAATTTCATCATTCACAGTGATGGCACTCAGGAGTTGGTCTTTGGAGAGTATGACTCAAACTCCAGTTTTTAATCAAGAAAAAAAAAATTAAAAAGACTATTTTCCCCTGAGAGAATGCTGCTCAACTCTACAGGAAAAGGATGACATCACTTGTGAAAGAAGGTTGCAGCTTCTTTGGTAAACCTGCAGACAAGCTAGAATAATGGTTGGAGGTGGGGTAAGGAGGTGGATTTCTCAAAACAAGCACTGTTCTTACATCCCTCCCAACATGTAGATAATCTGACAATTTTTTTGTTATTATTATATTCATGCTCTCTGCAATGTTTGCATCAATTAAAGATGGGAATTGGATAACACTTTCCTGTTGAGACTCATCATTGAGAATCCATGAGGATGTCACCAGCTTTATATTCCAAAACCTACAGGGGATGTTAGTTGACAATAGTGGTTAAACTTAATGTTTTCATCCATGTGAAATCATCAGAACAACCTACAGTACTTAACAAAGGTAAAAGGAGCATATTTAGAAATGAACTTTTCTGTTCCTGTTTTTTTTTTTTTTCATAACCTTTACTTTCTATTGCTAAAACGTGTGCATGAAAATAAGATCAAGGAACCTAGTAGTTTACTCACTCCTACCATTTTCCTTCCGAAGTCACATTAGAAGCAAAGTGTGGGAGGCATTCATGAAGATCTGCAGGCTGAAGAAAACCAGCTATTGTGGAAAGAAATGCAGGTAGAGCCTGTGTGTATGCTTAGGACAGGAAAACTAAAGAAAGCCAAATCACAAGATGGGAAATTTAACTTACTAGTGTTCTACAGAGAATGTTACCAAATTTATCAACTTTTCATTTTATGGTTTTGCTTTCAAAATTTTGTTTAGGATGGCTTTCTTCCCTCTATCTCCATTATAAAGATGGTTTCCTAAATTTTCTTTGAACCAATTTATAATTTTAGCTTTCATGTCTAGCTATTTCATATACTTGGAGGACAACTTTGCAAACTGTATTTGTTAGGCATCAGTTTTCTTTTTTCTATATATACACTATGCTAATTTTCCCAGCATCATCTGTTAATTAATCCATGTGTTCCTTGATGGCTTGTGGTGCAACTCTTTATCATACATAAAATCTTCCTGTATGCATCATTTTATTTCTGAGTCCTTCATTCAATTTCATCAGTCTATTTCTCTGTCCTTGTATCGATACAAATTTTTTTTTTTAATTAGTATGGCTGATATTATGTCTTTGTACCTGAGGTTGCACACCCACCTCTGCTTGGTTCTTCTTAAGGTTGATTTAGTTATTTGTGGATTTTAATTCTTCCGTAAATTTTTTTGTAATAATAATAGGATTAATATAAATCCAACTGAAATTGAGATCAAGGTTAATTTAGGGAGAGTCTACATTTTGTGTGTATGTGTGGGGGCTATTGTGAATGTGTTACTGGCTATTGAACCCAGGGGAATTCTACCTCCAAGCTATACTCCTAGCCCTTTCTATTTTTTGCTTGGAAATAGGGTCTTGCTAAGTTGCTAAGTCTCTCAGTCAACATCCTCACTGATATAATCCAAAAAACTGGCCACACAACTTAGAGGAAGAAAGATGCATTTGCTTTCAGTTCCTTGGAGATTCCAAGTTCAGTCCATGTGAGGCCAGAGTCTACAGATCTCAGTGGATGGTGATGGGAAGCAGAGGGAGAGAGCACATCATGGAGGTCAGAAACGGACAGAGAGCCAGCAAGGGGATGCAAAGACAAAAGCTCAGTCCCTAAAGCCACACCCCCAAGGACCCACCTTCTCCAGTCACACCCACTGGCCTAGATTACCAAGTTGTAAAATCCATTACAATGGGTTTATCCACTGATGAGATGACAACCCTTATGACTTAATTGCATCAACTCTGAACATCGATGCATGAGCTCCTCAGGGGACATTCTATACCGAACCATAACAGCAAGAGCCTTGCTCAGTTGCAGAGGCTGCCCTGGAAACTGCAATTTTCCTGCCTCAGCCTCCCAAGGATTGAGATTATAGGCATGAGTCGCCACACCCAAAGTTGATATCTTTATATCATCAAATCTTATCTCCACAACATGGATTGCCTCTTCTCATATTCATCATCCCTCATGCTCTTTATCAGAGTTTTAATATTTCCCATAGGTACTCAGAACAAGCTCAAATTATATTAATTCCTCGGCACTTCATGGTGGTATTCCTTCTATTGTAACTTCTAGTTGATTATCACTGGTATGGAGAATGTTACTGATTTAGGAAAGATGAAAGCTGACCTTGCACCCAGGATCTTAATTCTTTTCACAGTTCTAATCTAATGCCTCATCTAGGATTTCTCTGTGATTTTTAAGTATTTATTTTATCTGCATATGAGAGCTTTAGTACTCTCATTTCAACTCTTCCGTGTGTGTGTGTGTGTGTGTGTGTGTGTGTGTGTGTGTGTGTGTGGTGGTACTGAGAATTGAACCTAGAGGCATATTACCTCTGAGCTAGAACCCCAGCCCTTCTGTTTTTAAATTTAATTTATTTTATTATTTTGTTTGAAAAAAGCTTTTACTAGGTTGCTGAGAGTCTCACTAAGTTGCTGAGCCTGGCCTCAAACCTACAATACTCCTATCTCAGCCTCCTAAGTACTGAGAATACAGGCATATGCCATCATGCCTGGCTCTTTTTCCTTTTTCTTTTTTAAGTGTCCTTTACCTCATGAATATTAGGAAAGAGACTAGTAGAGTAGTGGAAGGGGACACAGGGAGGGAGAAGTGTAGGAAAAAGGGGAAGTATGGGGAAGAACACATACCAAATAATTTTATGAGCATACATGAATGCATCACTATGAATCTTACTATCATGTACAACTGTAATGCACTGAAAAAAACTTTTTTAAAGTGTTGTCTTTAAGCTATTTCTTTCTCCTATGTCAGTTTTTAAAGTACATCCTAAATTTCTCTATGAAATGCAATTATTTATGTAGGATTTTTAAAATATATGTCATATTCCAAAGTTAGTAATATACCTACCTCATTTTTTTCCTAAAACACAGTTTTCATAAACAAGTGTTGAACCCTTGAGCCAAATTTGCCAAGTCAACAAAGTAAAAGTATGAACCCTGAGTCCTTGGAAAACAACCAATCTACCCACCTGATGCAGTTTTGTGTGCCCAGAGAGCCCTCCAGGAAAAACAGAAAACATTTCCACTAGTTTCTATCATTTGTCATCACAACATTCCTAAACATGTGTTCCTAACACCTCACCCCATAATCTTAGATCCTCCTCCTCTCTCTGTAGGTCACTGACCTCCTGCCCCTAAAATGCCCTTGCTCTGGCCTGAGGGAAATGCCTGACTCGACTCGGCCCTTGCTTTGATACTGATCCCACATCTGCTTTCTCCCACATGTGCTGAGACACAGAATCTTCAAGAGCTTTGATCTCTTTTTCAGACCTTGACTTTCTTGGGACCTGTGAACATACCATCAGCATGGTCCACATCACCCTGGTCACAGAGTCAGCAACTGGCAGATAAAATAGAGATTCACAATTACCACACATGTCTATCACTTAATTTCTATAGTTAGTCCCCAATTGTGACATGAGTCAGAAACCTCATAAGAAAAAAACTAGGAAAATTTTCTATCATGTCTATATATAGTCCTATCTATATCTATAATCGTTATACATATGCATTTTCCTCTAGTGAGTCTGGCACTCTGAATACCCCCATTGAGTTCCCAGAACATATGATATCATTTCAAAGACATATGACAGAGAAACAATGTTTAGATTTCCAAAAGTGACACAAACGGAATCCTAACTGTAACAAACTGTTGTACCAAGCTATGTTTAAAAACTTTACATTTAGAAACAATGACACATGCTGCCAAAGTCTGTTTGGTGCTCTTTCTCTCTACTATGTATAAAGACTCTCTGTGTTTTAAAATCAAAATTTACTAAGTGATGAACATATATTCAAGATTTTTGAAAATGTTTTGTGTGTGTGCAGAATTTTAAAATATACAAGTCGTTGTTCATCTCTACAAACTTTTAGGGGAAAAGGCAATGTTTAAGAAATACTAATAGCACATTGTTGGAGCGACTGTAAATTAGTACAACCAATATGGAGATTAGTCTAGAGGACCCTCAAAAGACGAGGAATGAAATTACCAAATGACCCAGCTATACCCCTTCTTGTTGTCTTTCCAAAAGAATTAAAGTCAGAATACTATAGCAACACACGCATACCCATGTTTATAGGTTAAAATAACCAATCTAGGTGTTCATCGATAGATGAATAGGTAAAGAAAATTTGGTACATACACAGAGTGAAGTTTTATTCATCCATGAAGAATTACATTATGTCTTCTGCAGAAAAAAAAAAATGGATGGAACTGGAGAACATTATGCTAAGTGAGATTAGCCAGGCTCAGAAAATCAAGGGCTACATGTTTTATCTCATATGTGGAAGGACCTCATAATAATGGGGAGAATAATGGAAGGGGGTGGGGGAGGGAGGAGGGGAGGTTTGGAGAGGGAAATAGACCAAATAATGTTGTGTGCCTATCTCAGTCAATCATTGTGAATCTCACTCTCATGTATGGGGATGGGGAAGGTGGGGGAGGGGAAACAGATCAAGCGATGTGTGTGCATATGAGTGTACCACTACGATTCTCACCATGATGAACAATTACGATGCACCAACAAAAGACCAATTTAATATACTAAGAGTACAGATAGTTCTTTGGAGTACTGAAATAAAAGGTAAGACAAAATTCCCACCAAACACTGCAGTGTCTGTCCTTTTTCCTTCTCAGTGGACATGGGACCACTGTGGCTATAGAGCATGCTTGTGTGTTCAGGAACTGTGACCTGTTCCCTTCTCTGCTTCATTACAGGCCAGGGTCTCTACTACATGGACAGAAAGCTTGAGGTCATGCAGACAAAGCTATGTAAGCTGCATAGTGACTTGGGGAAGACTCAGGACTCCTCACATGGAATTTCCCTTTGAGTTAGAGAATCATGTCTTTTATGAAAAAAAGCAGGGGATTGCAAAGCAATAAAATAAGTATCATTAAAAAAAAGGCAGGGGAGGAAAAACCTAGGTCTCTTTCTTTCTTCCTTTCCTTTCTTTATTTATTTAGAACTGGAGATGGACCCCAGGGGCATTCTACCTCTGAGCTACACCCCTTACCTATCTTTATTTTATATTTTGAAACAGAGTCTAAGTTGCTGAGGGCTTCACTAAATTGCTGAGCCTGGATGTGAACCTGCAATTCTCCTGCCCCAGCCTCCCAAGTCCTGGGATTATAGGTGTGTGCCACCATGCCTGGCTCCATGTCTCTTTTAAATCAAACATTCCATAGTAGAATAGACTATATGCCTTAGAAGGCAATGATAGCAGATAAACTTCTTGTTTTTGATTCTAGATGTATTCATTTGTGTAGTTACGAGATTAACCAAAAGTTTTAAACCATATATGAAATGGTGCTACTATTACTGCTACTGCTACTACTGCTGCTAATAATAATAACAATAATAATAATAATAATAATAATAATATAGTCTAAAAGACCTAATAATATATGAGTGATTTTTAACAAAGGTTAGAAGACTTGCCATAGTTGTAATAACTGAAAGAACTCTAAACCCTGAAGTCTATGATCTGTCTCCCATTCTTGGGAACTGGCCTCGTGCTGGGGCGTGTACGCAAGCACAAGCTAGTGCTAAGAATTCCAGAATGAAAGCTAGTTCTTGCTTTTAAGGAGTTCACCTTGGAGTGAGAAAGTTGGAGAACCAAGAAATGCCTGTACAATGATTGAGCTAAATGCAGGCTGCCGGGAGGTAAATGAAGAATACCTCGTTCTAGTCGAAGGATGCTTGGAGAAAGAGTCATTTAATCTGAGTTTTGAAGTATGAGGTATGGCTGAATAAAGAGAGAAGGGAAATAAACAAACACATAGCCAGGTACAATAACAGAGGCCTGTAATCCCAATACTTGGGAGTCTGAGACAGGAGGATCACAAATTCCAGGCTAGCCTCAGCAACTTAGTGAGGCCTTCAGCAATGTAAGGAAACCCTGCTTCAAAATAAAAAAAATAAATGCATGCATGTCACTATCACTATGACTTATATTATGATGTGAGACTATAATGCACCAATAAAAATATACAAAAAACAAAATACAAAATAAAAAGGGCTGGAGTTGTAACTCAGAGGTAAAATTCTCCTGGGTTCAATCTCCAATACCACCATCAACAAAATACAATACAATAAAATAATAAAATAAACATAGAACTCCAATAAAACAAATAATGGTTGAGTATGGTTAGAAATCCTAATTCAAGAAAATGGCAGAAAAAGAGAAAATAGCAGAAGTGGTAGGGAATAGTTCTTCCACAACAAGGACTTTTCATGTTAGTGTAGTTACAAAAAATTATTGACTGACTTTTTAAATAGAAATATGGCCTGACCGTAAATGAAATTCTCCAATGACCGGTGTAAAGGGAGCAAGGTTGCAGACCAGGCTGAATGGCAATATCCCCAAATAGGAGGTGCTGCAGCCCTTAAAGGCTGAGCCAGGGGGACAAAGCAAAGGGCAGGAGATTTGATCTGGAGGGTGTCCTGTACACAGGGAAATGGCAGAGGCAGGACAACCTTCAGATCTCACCTGACACCTGTTGACATTCTCTAAACCTGGGTCTAGAGCAGGAAGAGTAGTAAACTTATGTGAGGATGATGCTTTGTTCTAAGGAGCTATGAGAGGCCAGGATGCAAGGTTTGTTTCCCGGGTGTGCCTCTCTTTCCGACCACACAGTAATTTTCTGCCAAAATTATAGTTTCCTAAGGGGTAAATAAAATCTCTTCCTAGCAATAAAAGCATAGGAAGTAGAAGGGGGAAAAAAAGCTACATCAATGAACAGAGTATGCAATGTGGAAGAAATAGAGGAAAGAGATAACTACAGGAAATCCAGAGAAAGCAATTAGCAGCAACAAGAGTAAGCCAGGTCCCTGCGGACTTACAGACTTGACTTCAAGGTGGCTACAGGGAGAGTCCCCTAACCCTGTGACCCAGCAAACCCTCACAGCAAAGCATCCGGAAGCAGCAGGCAGCTCTGCCGCAGTCCTCTGGCCCCTCTTGTTTGTAAATGCCTGTTCTCTCCAGAGAGGTTCAAGAGTATATTTGTACTCCTCCTTTCACAGAGGCAGACAGCTGGCAAGCATACAGCTAGAGGAGCTGAACTGAAATATGAGGGCTTACGTCATCTTTGAAAAGTCATTTCTTCAATTGAGCTTAAGAGTACATGTGGTGAACTTCACAAAGGTGTTAGGGCTTCGTCCATACTTGTTTTGTCTCACTCATATTTAAAAATGGGGAAAGCTCACATGTTTTCTGATTCCCTTTCAAAAATTAGAAAACTTGACACAAAATGCTGCCTATGCTCATGACATCCAAAGCTGGGTCAGAGGAAAGCCTCCCTTTGCTGATGAAGAATGCCATGGTTTGGCGATGGTTTGGAGATAGAGTGTGTCTCTCAAAGGCTCCTATATGTTGGGGATTGGTCTTCAGGCTGGTGATGTTAGGAGATGACTGGACCTTGAAGGGATAGAAATTAGTGTGTGGTCCTTTGGTCACTGGGGTGCTGATCTCAGAAGGAATTAATATAGTTTTCATGGGACCACTGACAAGGGTTTCATAGAAAGACCAAGCCTGACCTCTTTCCTTACCATGGTGGCCTGTCTCACCCAGTAATCACTCCCACAGGCTCCCACCATTGCGGAGCCCTGTGCTATGAGATAATGCAGTCAAAGTGGCCCTGGTCAGAGACAGTGGGATGCTGTTTGGATTCATAGCCCCCAAAGCCAGGAGCTAAATACACCTTTTTTCTTTGTATTTATATTTTTTTATTGGTGCATTGTAAACACACATCTTTGTGAGATTCAAGCTGGTAGAGGCATACATGCACACTTAACTCATTTAACCCTTCCCCAATTCCTTCCCCACTCCCTCATTTTCATGTTCGGCTTAGTGATTGGCTTTGATATATTTGTGAATGTATATCATGTGCATTAGGGTGCCCCCCCATTACCTTTAGTTAGGTTGCCTTCTTTGCTCATCTAAGATTTCTCTTTCTTCCTCTGGAGTCCCTACTATGACCCACCTTCTCCCTAGTTTCCATGTATTAGGAAGAACATCCAATTTTTTACTTTTTGTGACTGACTAATCTCACTTAGCATAATGTTTTCCAGTTCCATCCATTTTCCTGCAAATGGCATGCTTTTGTTGTTCTTTCTGGCTCAGTAAAATTCCATTGTGTACATATCCCATAGATTTGCAATCCATTCATCTGTTGATGGACATCTTAACTGGTTCTTTAGTTTAGCAATTGTAAATTGCACAGCTATAAACATAGATACGCATGCATTAGTCTGGTAGTTTGGTTTCCATTCTTTTGGGTAGATATCCAGAAGTGGTATTGCTGGATCATATGGTTGGCTCATTCCCATTTGTCTGAGGATCCTCCATACTGTTCTCCAAATTGGCTGCACTAATTTCACTAATTTACAATCCCATCAACAATTTATTAGGGTTCCCCCTTCTCCACACCCTTGCCAGCATTTATTGTTTGAATTTATAATGATTGCCATTCTAATTGGGGTCAGGTGAAATCTCAAGGTAGTTTTGATTTGCATCTCTCTGATTGCTAATAATGTTGAATATTTCCTCATACATTTATTGACCATTTGTGTTTCTTCTTTTGTAAAGTGTCTATTTAGTTCACTTGCCCATTTTTTGATTGGGTTGTTTTCTTAGTGGTGAGTTTCTTGAGTTCTCTATATATTCTAGATATTAGTCTAGGAGTAGTTGACAAAAATTTTCTCCCATTCTGTGGGCTCTCTGTTGAAATTCTTGATTGTTTCCTTTGCTGCACAGAAGATCTTTAGTTTAAAGCAACCCCACATATTGATCTTCCTTTGAATTTCTTGTGCCTTTGGTGTCTTATTGAAAAAGTTTTTACCTGTGCCTATACGTTGAAGTGTTGGGCCTATGGCCCTCTTCAAGTAGCTGCAAGGTCTTTGGCCTAACTTCCAGGTCATTGATCTATCTTGAATTGACTTTTGCACTGGGTGAGAAAGTGGGCTTTATTTCCATTTTCCTGCATATGGTTAACCAGTTTTGCCAACACCATTTGTTGAAGAGGCTATTTTTTTTTCCAGTGTATGTTTTTGGCTCCTTTGTCAAAAATCAATTGGCTGTAAGTGTGCAGATTTGTTTCTGAGTCTTCTATTCTGCTCCATTGGTCTATGATTCTGTTTTTGTGCTAATACTAGGAATTTTTTTTTTATTACTATGGCCTTATATTATAATTTGAAGTCAGATATTGTGATGCTTCCTGCATGGATCTTATTGCTGGAAACTACTTTGGCTATTCTGGGCTTTTTGTTGTTCCAAATGAATTTAAGGACTGATTTTTCTATGTCTGTGAAGAGTGACCTTGGTAATTTAATGGATATCACATCGAATCTGTAAGTCACTGATCACTTTTAGGAATATGGCCATTTTGATGATATTTATTCTGCCTAAACCTGTTTCCTTTATAAAATCCAGTCTTGGGTATTTCCCCTATAGTAACAAACAAACAAACAAAAAGACTAATATAGTGTGTGACTCTCTCACTCTTAATGAAAAAGATCCATTTGTCACAACAATCGTCTTCCATACCACAGTTATATTCATCTGGGATCCACACGTTCCCTGCCTGAAGAAATACGCTTTTAAGTAGAAGGGTTCCTATACTTATGTGCTCCCAATTCACAAACTTTTACATATGAGAATAAAGTTGTACTCCAGAGCAATAGGTCACATTTACAAACATACTCTTGAGTCACATGTGGTCCTTTTGGTATTACCATCAGAGGACCTCCTAATCTAAGGAGTCTGTGACTGTGCTAGCTTTCGATTGGCTCACAATCAAGGTTAACAATACTGAAATTCAGTGTAAAGACAGTGACCATGTAAATACTAGTAAGAAATGGCACACTAAATAAAGAGGGAGTGATTGGGATATTCTAAAGGCAAATGCTATTCACCTCAAAGAGCATGTAAATCACCTGGTATGTAGAAATAACAGGGCCAATACATTTTACATTGTGTTTTTAATTAATTTAAAAACAGCAGTTTTTCAGAGTTGGGGATGTAGCTTCAGGGTAAGGCACTTGCTTAGCATATGTGAAGCCCTGAATTCAGTCCACAGAACTGCAAAATAAAGTAAATACATACATACATACATAAATCTTTTTATTAGTATAAAAGTAATTTCAGTCACTAAACTGGTCGGATTTATAAATGTGCTGAGTATTTGAGCATCTTCATAATTCAGATGACTTTAAACACACTCAGAACACTAATATAAAAATACCTAAACATTCCTGAATCTACTATAGCCTGGGCAGCAAGTGTATTATGCATGCTCTACATTTGGCAATAGTATGAAGACTGCAAATTTAGCGACAGAATATATTTGGGAATCATTTTGGCACAATCGGATGGCTTTTATTAAAACTTATAATACTGTACCTTGATGCAAAAAAAGGGTGAACTCCCCATGCACAGAGTAAAGAGCCCCATGCATGGTGGTTAAAATTGGCAATACTTGTCATAAAGCATCAGCCTTATATAAATGAAAAGATGCTGCACTGTGGCAAAATCCACCAACTATGAATACTTAAAGAAGGCACTCATATGTAGAATTCTATACGTGTATTTTTCTTATGACTAAGGGAAACAATATTAGTTATTGGCAAAACATTTTCTATTTGTAAAATTAATGTCAACTTTTTCATATTCAGGTCTATGGTAAAAAGTTAAAATATTCTGATCAACCATACAATGGACTGTAAACTTCTACAAAATCATTAGAACTATAGACCTTTCCAATCTTATTCAACAAGAGGCTATTGTGTCCAGTTAGTGTGCAAGAATCATTGTTTACTATTTTTGCATAACAGCAGTTTCAATAGCTTTCTTATTTTGCCTGTTAATAGGCAACATTCCATCCAGCCAACCTAAAATTTCCTCTTTACTTATGTCAGATAACTTGTTATGCATTCTAGTTGCATAGTCACTGAATTATGCAAATAAGAGACCACACACATTTTGATTCACTGTACCAGGGGTTCATTACAACAGCTCCTAGATTTCAAAGTCACTTTCAGGTGAAACTTAAGTCTCAGCACCTGAAATTATCTCACCTTCTTCAACATGTCAGTTAAAACACATACTTGCAAATTAAAATACATGCTGCTAAATTATTTCTGGATAACTATCTACTAGCTCTACCCCACCAAGCCTTACCATATAAGTCATTCCACTTTGTTCTGATCTATTCAAGTTTTTATAGCCTGTTTTATATACTAATATAGTGAAAGTGTATCTTACACAAAACTCATAAATCAGTGATTCTAGGTATACTCTTTTTAAACCTAAATTTGGTAATGTTTAACCTTCAGTTAACATTTTAATTTTTTATTTTTAGCAAATAGTATTAAAACCTTTCTAACATAGGAATCATGCTTCAAGTATATTTTTTAAACATAATTTAAATTTTTGACATTGGCTTGAAGTCAATACAATGAACATCAGTAATTATTGGAATTAACAGAGTAAAGTATCAAAAGCCTAAGCATAGTTAAGCATGATGGTGCACACCTGTGATCTCAGTACTTGGGAGGCTGAGACGGGAGGATCGAAGGTTTGAGGCTAGCCTCAGCAATTTAGTGAGACTCTCAACAACTTAGTGAGACCTTATTTCAAAAATAAAATAGGGCTGAGGATATAGCTGAGAGGTAAAATGCCCCTGGATTCAATCCCTAGTAACCACCCCCCCCCATACACACACACACACACACACACACACACACACACACACACACACGCATTTTAAAGTCCTGGACTCGATTTGCAAATTCACCCTGTTACTTTGGACTGTCTGAGTATTAGATGGCTTATCCACAAAATGGGAATAAGAGTACATTTCTCATATGGTTGCTGGGATGACTAAATTTGATTACTAACAACACCTAAACAGCTAAAGCCTGTGTTGCTCAACTGCAGAGCTGCAGTGATCTCAGAATTTGCAGAGATAGATGAGACTCCCAGCTCTGTTCTCACCATCTCCAGACCATAGCACCTGAAGAGTTCTTATGCCTTATTCTTATGTTACTGTCTACTTCCTGTGCTAATAAGCTGATGCTATCGCTGATATCATTATATTAGACCATAGTCTAACAAGCAAAGCTGAGAACACAGGATACAATTGTAAAGAAGGGATCCTAACCTGGCATGGTGGTGCATGCCTGTAATCCCAGCACTTGGCAGGTTGAGACAGGAGGATCACAGGTTCGAGGACAGCCTCAGCAACAAAATAAAAAATAAAATCAACTAGGAATGTAGCTCAGGAGTAAAATACCCTCGGGTTCAATCCAAGAAAGGAGAAAAGGAGAGGGGGAGAGAAAGGAAGGGGAGAGAAAAGAAAGGAAAAAGATCTTTTCTGTGAAAAACAGAGTTTCCCTCTTCTGCTGTAATAACGGAAGCAGTTTTCCCAAAACAAAAAGGTTAGTGAATAAAACTAGGGAAAAAAGAAATGCTACAAACTGACCTAAACCAATCCAGTCAAAGACAGCTCTTCAATTATTTTGATAAATATGATAATAGCCTCAGATAATTAGTAGAACATGTCCATAATCAAACCAAGCGCTAGACTAGATTGACCACAAGTTCAAATGTGCATTAAAAAGCAGGCGTAAATGCCATGATGCCTCCCATTCCTATAGACTCCTGAATTCCCTTCTCTCTTTTTTTATGAACTCCAATCACCACTCTATGTGGAAGACTCACCATTCCAGAAGGACCACCTAATCTTGTAGTCAGGTCAGAAGCGCCTTTGAGTGGATTCCCTAGAATCCTCAACTGAAGCTCTACTCTGAAGGTGTTAGCCGCCATACTTGGAAGACTCCTATAGGCCTTTCACACAAAGGATAGAGATACCTGTATAATCCCTAATAAATCACATGCATCAGAACTTTTGAGAATTACTTCCAACATCCATTTCACTAGTTTAAAAAACTGGTAGTCTATATGTTTATGGCAATATTTAAATATTCAAGGTTGGGTTCAGTTTACCAGAACACACAATCTCAATTATGAAATTCTCAAAATGTTGAAATTGGCAAATTCAAAACCTGAAAATATAATTCTGGAAAAGGTAATTAAAATAATTTAAAAGAAATTTATTTTATTTTGAATGGGGAAGGTTGAGAAATAAAACACAACAGTATATTTCATAGACTATACAGCAGGCAATAACAACATATTTTTGCAAACTGTCAGGTATACTAACAACAATTGCACAAACATAACAGTTATGAGCAGATAAATCTATTCATAAAGAAAAAGGTCAAAGTGCAATGTATTAGCACCTATCACAATGGTCACTAATTGCATACACTAAAGTTCTAGAAATGTGATCATCTGGAATGCCTTGAGAGACAACCTAAACCTTTGACAAGACTGAGCAGAAACTGCACTGGGTCAGCATGGCGTGTGCAGGTGTGTATGCAAGCGGGTAAGCTTGGGGTTCTGATGTCCAAGACAGTAGGAGAAAATTCTGCCCCAACTCTCAGAAAGCACTCAATCCACCTGCTACTGTATTTGTTCTCTCTGGGCCCCTGGCTGACTGGATGGTGTCCATCACCTTGAGAGCAGGTCTTCACCAGCTAGTCTACTGAGACTGGAATACTAAGTCTCCTCTGGTAACACCCACACGGACATACCCAAATAATGCTTTCCTAGGTGTCTAACAGGATGCCACTGTAATGCAATAAACTGAAAATACAGTGATCTCTTTTCCAGACTTTGACTTTCTGTCCCACTTTTTATTATTATTATTATTATTATTATTATTACTATTATTGTGGTAACCGTATCTTTGGGGATTTTGGCATTGGAATTTACTCTTTCAGGATTGTGACTGTAGGGATTTTAGACATTAGGGATTTTTTTTTTTTTTTTTTTTTTTTTTTTTTTGCGGTACTGGGAATTGAACTCAGGGGCATTCTACCTCCGAGCTATACCCCCAGCCCTATTTTTTATTCTTTATTTTGAAACCGAGTCTCCCTAAGTTGCGGAGTGCCTCACTAGGTAGCTGAGGCTGGCCGCGAACCCGGATCCTCCGGTCTCAGCCTCCCAAATGCTGGGATTACAAGCGTGCGCCACCACGCCCGGCTTGACATTAGGGATTTTAAACTTTAGGATTTTCTATCAGGGGAGGGGACTGTATATTGAACCCAGGGGCATTCTACCTTCAAGCTATATCCCCTGCCCTTTCAATTTTCTGTTTTGAAACAGGGTCTCTCTAGGTGGCTGAAAGTCTCACTAAATTGCTGAGTCTGGTCTTAAACCTGCGATCCTCCTGTCTCAGCCTCCAAAGTACTAGGATTGCAGGTGTGCACCACCAGGCCTGGCTAAACTTTAGGAAGTTTAATCCTTTCGGGTATCAATGTTTGAGATTATAGCTTTCAGGACTGTATCTTTGGGGATAATAATGGGAACTGGCAAATAATAGTTCTTAGTGCTTACTTCTAAATTACAGACTTCCACAGAGGTCCTTCTTGTATAACTGATCATGCCCATGGTGGAGAGTAAACTTGTGCCCATACTTTACTATCTGTTTTAAACTATTTTAAAAGTACATAGCAGATCAGTCATAGGAAGAAAGGGGGGTTGTGATTATTATTAATTTTGTGTTTCTAGTGATAGGTGAAAGAAATAGAATGAAAAGCAGAAGTAGCTTGGCATCGAGGAAACGCAGCTCCTGCTGCCTGGGAGGTGCTCCCAAATCCTCCGCTAGTGTTCTTGGTCACTGAAGATTTGCCCTGTATCTCACAGGGGCTGCAGGAAAGACATGGGATGGCACTGAAGCACCTCAGACCCCCAACCTGACGTTGCTGTTCTTCCTGCTGACTGTTCTCCCTCTCGTCCTCCTACCTCTTTCCTTTCAGGCTGTGAATCCATACAGAGTAGAGAATCAGTTGAAGTTTCTCATACTCAAAGTAGGATGTACTGTCAGTTTGATTTTGGCTCATCCTAGATCGAAATGCAACCCCAGCCACCTAAATTATGTCTTCCCTCCTCTAGTTTGTTGATTGTCATTTGCTCTAACATTGCAAATTAGGATAGCCTGTATTATTTTTGTGTTTTTGTGCATACATATGTAAGTATATATATATATGTATATATGTATATACATGTATACATGGTATTTATATATACTTATACATATGTTTTATGTATGCATATATGTGTGGTAATATATTTTATATGTACTTATTAATATACGATGTGTGTGTGTGTGTGTGTGTGTGTGTGTGATAGTGCGTAATGATACTTCATTAGAATCACCTGAGGAGATTTTTTTTAAATAGAACCTCTGTGGGGGGGGGGGCTCGAACATTTTTTTTTCTTTGAAGGTTGACAGTCCCTACTTGATACGGATGTACACTCTTGATAAAGAACCATTAAAAAACTGCCAGTTTCCAGTAATGATGAAATAGGTTTTCAGACCATCTTCCTCCACTGAAAAAAAAATCAAAAAGGATAATAATAATAATAATTGTTTTTAAAAATATATTTAAAAGCATGTGAGAACAGACAAGATAGTAAGGGATTATAAGGTCAATGTTGAAGGAACAACAGGTAACCAGACATATTAGTTATCATGGGCCACATATTTCCATGAATTCTTAAGACTATGTAATTTATAAATACTGGAAATTGATTTCTTACACTCGAGGCTGGGAAGTCCAAGACACTGGCATAATGGCTCGCTATGTTGTCCTCACATGGTAGAAGGAGCAGAGGGGTGAGAAGGGGTGAACTGCTTGTCGAAAGCCTTTCTACGGGCACTTAATGAGTCAATTACACCCTAAAGGCCATCTTTCTTAACACTGTTGCAATAGGGATTCGGTTTCAACATGATTTTGGAAAGGAAAAAAAACACTCAACCATAGAAAATGCATTTGCCAATTCTGACAAATTTCAAAATTCCTGTGGATTTGAACTTTTGCCGTGGTGGCCTCACTCGTAGGGGGTCATGGAAATCAAAGTCCCAGACTGAATAAAGCTGGTGGATCTAGCAAGATACTACCCTGGCCAAAACAAATATATATCTTTCTTGGAATCACAGCTTAAACTCAGGGTACAAGTGAAATAGAACAAATGGGTTTACAGCCCAGCTCAACTTTGCCAGAATCTCCCAAAGACACTCAAGCCTTATTTGGTTGACGCTAGACTCAAGTGTTCCAGGGTGCCCACCAGGAGGAAATATAGATTCTTCCTGGAGGAAGTTATCTTTATTCCAGAGCTCAACTAAATGTGACACTAATCAAATGAAGTCCTTGTTCCTTCAAAAACATCACAAAGAAAAGGAAAAGACAAATTCCCAAATGGGAGGAAAATGTGGACCTATGCAGCAAAGGACTGGTAACAAGAAGATATTACATAGACCCTTCACAAAAGAGAAAACTCAAACAGCAAACAATACATGCAGAGATGCTCAATCTTTATTTTTTTTTCCAGTACTGGGAATTGAACCCAGAGGCATTCTACCTCTGAGCTACACCCCCAGCCCTATTTTTTATTCTTTATTTTGAAACAAGGTCTCACTAAGTTGCAGAGAGCCTCACTAAGTGACTGAAGCTGGTTGCCAACCTGTCTCAGGCTCCCAAGTACTGGGATTATAAGTGTGTGCCACCACACCCAGCTCAATCTTATTCATAAGATAAATTCCAAATAAAACTACAGTTAATGATGCTACACCCCCATTTGATTGCTTAATATTGAGGCCTGAAAATAGGACATGCTACTGAGAATTGATAACTAGTGATGCATACATTTCCAGTATAAATATAAATTAGTAAAAGCCACTTCATAGATCACTTGGTACACATAAGAATGGGGATAGAGTCACCATTCTTGATACAGATCAAACTGGAAATAACTCAAATGCCCAGCAACAGTAGAATGGATACACTGTGGTACTGGAACGCAATGTAATATTTTATAGAGATAATAATATAATATAGAGAATAATGAGGAAAAACAAATCACAACTACACATAAATACATAAATAAATCATCATAGTAAATGAAAAAAAGCAAATAGTCAATGTATCTGTAGTATAAGTCTATTTACATACAACTCAAAAACAAGCAAGACTACACATTTTTTAGGTATGCACACATACAGCACAAATTTTAAAAGAAAAAGAAAGGAAATAGGGAGTGGGAGAGGTCATAATTGGGAAAGGAAACCAGGAGAGCTGATAATGTTTCTTTTACTTGGCCTGGGGTGGCGCATATCTTTGTGCCTTATAATAATTTTTTAAACCATACTTTCAGTTTTATAGAACTTCCCAGTCACAGTTTATATTTCATAATTCAAACACTGTTAGAAAGGAAAAAAAACTAATAGGAAAAGGGAAGAAGAGAGGAAAAGAGAAATAAGGTAGAGGAAGAGGAGAAGGAAACAAGGAGAAGCAAGCTTCTCTGAGGTGATCCTAAATTCCATGAGACCTGTGTCCATACCTTTTCCTTTGAGCACACAAGGGCGTTGTCAGTTCTTACTACACAGTTCCTTTCAGTAAGCCCTCTCTAGTGCCCCATGGCCCCACTGTCCAAACTTCTGGTTCTCTTTGATGGTTTTCTCAGGATGACACAGTATGTACCTGCCTGAGTTATTGAAGGAGCAGGGCATTGGTTAGGATCTCACATCTCAGGAGGATGCTTGCTGGGTGCAGTTTTAGCCTTATTCATTCTCACCATACCTGCATTCTTATAGGCATGATAACAACCTCCACTATGGCTTT
>PVLC010027124.1:0-22146 GCA_004027655.1 Graphiurus murinus
ACTTTCTATGAACACATCAAAGTCAATCACTAAACTGACTTTGAGAAGGAGGGAAGAGGAGGGAGTGGGGCGGGAATTGGGGAAGGGTTAAATGAGAAATGTGTGCATGGATGTCTTTACCTATACTAGCTTGTACCTAACAAAGATGTGTAATTACAATGCACCAAATAAGGGAAAGATGAAAAATAAATAAATAAATAAATTTTAAAAAAAAGACCCCTACAGCCCAAGAAATTGACGCAAGAATTAATAAATGGGATGACATTAAACTAAAAAGTTTCTGTTCATTAAAGGAAGCCATCAAGAGTCTAAAAAGAGAGTCTTTAGAATGGGAGATCTTTGCCAGCTATTCATCTGATAGAGGACAAATATCTAGAATATACAAATTATTTAAAAGACAACACTAAAAAAACAAATAATTCAATTTAGAAATGGGCAATTGTACTAAATAGACAATTCACAAAAGAAATACAAATGGCCAATAAATACATGAAAAAATGTTCAACATCATTAGCAATCAGGGAGTTGCAAACCAAAACTATACTGAGAGTCCATCTAACCCCAATTAGAATGGCAACCATCAAGAAGTCAAACAATAAATACTGGGGAAATAGAATGTGAGGAAATAGGAACTCTTTAACACTGTTGGTGGGATTGCAAATTAGTACAGCCACTATGGAGGTAGTGTGGAGATTCCTCAGAAAACTGGGCATGGATCCACCATATGATCTAGTTATACCACTCCTGGGTATCTTTCCAAAGGGACTGAAATCAGAATATTATAGTAATATACGCATATACACGTTTGTAGCAGCACAATTCATAATAGCCAAATTATCGAACCAACCTAGGTGTCCATCAATAGATGAATGGATTACAAAATCATGGGACGTACACACAATGGAATTCTACTCAGCAACAAAATTATGTCATTTGCAGAAAAATGGATGGACCTGGAGAACATTATGTTAAGTAAGATTAGCCAGTCACAGAAAGAGAAGGGTCATATGTTTTCTGTCATATGCAGAAGCTAGGGAGTAACTGGGATACAAGAAGGACTTTAGCTAATGGAGAAGAAGCTGCAGTGGAGCCAGGGAGGTGGTCTGGGGGAGTGGGGAGAATTAGTGAAGGAACACTTCCATTGACATTATATATATACGTGAAAATACCAATGTCAGTCTCAATACCCTGTATCCTCATACAGGGGGGCTGGAGGGAGGGAGCTGAGGGGAAGCCCACCAAGTGCTGTGTGCATGTATGTCACCATCACTATGACCTACATTATGATTTGAGACTATAATGCACAAATGTAAATATTAAAACTAAAACTAAAGACAAAAAATTAACAGAAGAAGCTTTTCATATCTTTCCAAATCAGTAATCTATAATATCTTGCTTATTTTTTTGAGATATTCCAAATTAAATTGTCTTATCAAATTTTCGAGCGCACTTTTTATATGTCCTTTGTATTCGGGGTTCTCTTCTGAATCTTTTTTTTTTTTTTTTTTTTTGCTACTGGGGATTGAACCCAGGGGCATTCTATCTCTGAGCTATACCCACAGCCCTATTTTTTATTCTTTATTTTGCAACAGGGTCTCACTAAGTTGCGGAGTTCCTCACTAAGTAGCTGAGGCTGGCCGCGAACCCGGATCCTCCGGTCTCAGCCTCCCAAATGCTGGGATTACAAGTGTGCGCCACCATGCCTGGCTCTTCTGAATTTTTGAAAATGTTTTTTAGACTCTTTATAATGTTACTGAACCTGCATTGTAGGTTTTGAACAGCTTTATGATGGGTGGACCATCACTTCTCATAGGATTATGGTGCGCAGCATGAGAGGTTACATTCATATCAAGGAATAATCTCTGACCTAACACCTTCATGCCCTAATGCTGGGTCACATGACAGAGGAAAGTAGGAATATCCCTGGAATCCATTCCTAAGCCGGACAACTAGCAATGATTTAACTTCAGCAAAGTATAGTAAACCCTAACTAAATTTGTCCCCGTTTTGACTTCCATTTAGAGTCCCAAAACACCCAGGACTGCTTCAGTACCACCTCCTGGCATGAGGAGAAGAAGAGTAGAAAAGGAAAGTAGAAAAGGAAAGCAAGTGTAACCAGTTATGTTTAAAAAATTTCTTTTATAAATTTTACAAAAATATGTGACTTACCATGGCTCCCCCCAAGGCTGTAGAAAGTTCCATGTACATGAGTGGTCCTAAACCCTAAAACTTTATTAGGATCACAATAAATTTGCCTGGGATTTATTGTAGCCTTCTTTATTTTGCATATCTCTATTTCTTTTTTTTTTTTTTTTGCGGTAGTAGGGAGTGAACTCAGGGGCATTCTACTTCTGAGCTACACCCCCAGCCCTACTTTTTATTCTTTATTTTGAAACCGGGTCTCACTAAGTTGCGGAGTGCCTCACTAGGTAGCTGAGGCTGGCCTCGAACCTGGATCCTCCGGTCTCAGCCTCCCGAATGCTGGGATTACAAGCGTGCGCCACCACACCTGGCTTATCTCTATTTCTTTACTTACCCGTAATAAGTAGGTCTTCTTTGTACAGAAAGCAAACAAACAGACAGTAGATAAATAAATAAATAAATAAATAAATAAATAAATAAATAAATAAAATGAAGTTGTTCAACTAGGAAAAAAATGTAATAAATCGTGGTGTCATGATGGAACTCCATGAGGTATAGAATAAATTATTAAAAGACACAGACATTGGAGCACAAGGAGGGGAGAGGTTTGGGGATGGTCACCGAGCTCTCCATTATGGAGGTGATTGTTGAAGCTGCTGAATCTTGGAGTGGAGGAGTGTGGGATGATGGAGAGTAAGAGCAGAATCTATACGATGGCCGTGATGCAGACATTCCAGGTAGAGGGAGCAGGGTGAGTCAGCACATTAAGAACTGGATGATATTGAGGAGTTAGAAACAGCGAGGCAATGAGGGATTGAGGACCCTGGAGGACACAGGACACAGGACTAATAAAGATGAGAACAAGGAGATGAGAGTGAGACCAGCCTTAAATAATGTGGATAGAGCTGTTTCCCAGACTGCTGTGTGATACAGAGTTATGGTTCTGAGACTGGCCTTGAACAATGTGTTGCTTCCAGAGCTGACCACAAACAATGTGCTTAATGATGTCTGTCCAAACAAACCTATAGATTAGATTAGCAACTCCAGGTACAGTCTGACCCATGGGACACTAGATGCATACCAGCAAGGAGGGAAAGGAGAGGAAATGGGGTGGCAACGCCAGAAGGGAGGGAGCTGAGAGAGAGAGAGAAACTGGCCAATCATAAGGGAACAAATGGGGAGTCACAAAAGAAGATAGAAGACCCTAGACTGGTAGCTATCTTTGGCTACCCATCTGGGATCCCTCCCCCTGTGCAGGGGTGGTATTCTATCTCTCTAGTCTCCATTTCCCCTGACTTACAATAAAGCTTTCATACTCTTACACTTGCCCTTCTGTTTGTCCTGGACTCTCATTCTCAGATTGTTCTCTGGACAAGAACATGGTAAGAATAATTTCGGCATCAGTATGTATAAATAGCATAGGGTAAGGATGTTAGGTAATCCATGGCACATATGAGTGCTATGGGGTGAGATAAAACAGCAAGAGGAAGATATGAAAAGAGAATTAACACTCTCAAAGTGAAAATCATTATTATTATTATCATCATCATCATTATTTATCGAGTACATAACATGCCATGTACCACGTTAAGCATTTTGTATATGTATTATGTCATTTAATCCTCAATACAATTGCCATTGCATCATTATAATCCACTCCAGTTGAGGTAGTGGCTCCCCAGGTTTTCTTCATTCCCTCCCAGTAACCTGCGGGGCTGCTTCTCTCTTCCATGGCAGGATGTGTAGACCTTGGACAGACAAACCTCATCTCAGTCCACCCCTCCTCTGGAGACCCTCTTGTGCTACTGTCTGCTCATCACCATTTAGAGCCCAGCTCTCTCACAGATGCCTTAATTGTGGCTGCTCCACCACCATTGAGTTCTGTGTCTCAGCACTCCACAGCCGGTTCTACTCTCAGAACCAGCTACAGCTCTTTCCTCTTTCCTCCTGGTCTAAAAGCGTTTCTTCCATACCAGGCAACTTTCTTCCTAAGCATTCGCCACCTGGCCTCCAAGAGGCTTTTCTATCAGGTCCTTAGTTTTCTCAGTTGAGGAGCTGAAACAAGTTCTCTAGAGCTTAGGTAGGGGAGCTGTTTGCAGGACTCTTACCCTGGGGTTGTGCCAAAGCTCTTTTGATTTTGTGTTGAAAGTCAGGACCCTTCTGTTCTCACTCCAGACCTAAAGATGAATTCTCTATCTGACTGATTCTCATACTCTGCCAGCCCCCAAAAAGAATTGACGAGTCCATGTTTGTTCAGAGGCCTCTGGTGTCTGACTTGGGGTGTCAGTGAAGGTAGGTGTGTCTATCATTGTTTTTCTTTGCTCTTAGGCCCCCTTCCTTTTGAGGCCCTCTCCTTTCACCAGCAACTTCCTGTGAAGAAGATCTCTATGTTAGTGGAGAAGATGGAAGAAGGAACTACAAAAGGAACCGTTGGAAGGAATATCTAATATTCCATCAAAATGAGATGACAGATCCTCCGTTTTAAATTCTTATTTTAGAAAAATAACATTGGACTTACCTGATTTGATTTGGCAGTTTTTTTTTCTTTTCTCCAAGTATAATCTAGTCACAATGCTTGTCCCCATTCCAAAATTTTGAGAGATGAGGGAAATGTGTGGAGAGGACAAGAAAAAGACAACTAAATGACACACAGCTGGGAGGACATGACTCATGAGGACAGACATTGAAGAGTAAGGTCTGAGGTGGGCTGTGAGAGGGGTATGTTGAGTGGTGAGACACATGTCTGTTGTCTTGTGCACCTTTCTCAGTTTTTAAAAATAAGTTACTAGAGATTCGTTCTTATGGAGAATTTGAATAATTCAGGTGAAGCAAATATTTCTCTTGAACACCTGCTCAATCTCAGTCCCTTCCCCGGACTCATCCGCTGTTATCAAAAGGGATGCATCCTTCCAGATCTTTTGCATGTATTTGAATGCATGCAAAATAGAAAGGATGGCTTTGTATCATTCACGGGCTTTCTTTCATATCACTGATATGATTCTGTCTGTCTTGTTTTGCCACATAATATTTTCACTTAGCAGTCTCTTCTAGAAAATCTTCTCTGTCATCACTCTAGTTTTGTACAACTAAGTTGTCATTCTTCAGTCTAAATGGATAATTTATTCAACTCTTAATGGGTATTTCAGTGGTTTCCAATATTTTGCTCTTGTAAACAGAGCTCAGTAACGATTCTTGTGAATGCTTCTTGATACATTTGTGTGTTTCTTGAGGACACATAGTCAAGGTAGAATTCTCCATTGAAGGGTATGTTCATTTTTTAATTCTAGTCGATACTGCCAAATTGCCCTCCAAAAAAACATTTCTAATCTGTACTCCTGCCAACAATGTGTGAGATTCTTGCCTGAAGTTTCTACTATCAATCATATCTTCCCAACTGATGTGTAAAAAATGGTTTCTCATTGTCACTTTAAGTAGTTATCCTTGATTACGTGTGGGTTAAGCATCTTTTTATATAACATTTCTATTCAAAGTTCTCCTTATTGGCTTTTCTATTCAATTTCTGCTGTCCATTTTTATTGAGTAGTTTATTTTCTTATTACTGAATAATATATATTCAATGTGTATGTCTTATGTGAATTGTGTATATGGAAAATATTTTCTCAGGTCTACAGTTTGCCCCTACTATTTTCATTATAATGTCTTTTGTCATACAGAAATTTTTTATTCTGACAATTAATATAGTCTTAAACTTTATGGTTTTTTCATTTTTCATCTTACTTATTTATTGTGATAATGGAGATTGAACCCAAGAGCATTCTACCTCTGAGCTACACCCCAGCCTTATTTTATTTTAATTTTTATTTTGAAACAGGGTCTTGCTAAGTTGCAGAGGCTGGCCTTGAACTTTCAATCCTTCTGTCTCAGCCTCACAAGTACTGAGATTGCAAGCATGCACCACTACACCTGGCCCATTTTGCATCTTTTTAAAGAAGGCCCTTCTAACATCAAAGTTAAATATATTTTTCTAATACTTCAAAAGAGTCTATTTTATGTTTTGTTACTGTTGTTTGTTTTGCTTTTGTTTTTCATGTGTGTATATGTGTAGTGCTGGGGCTCATACCCAGGGCCTTGCTAAGAACACACTCTACATCTTCAGCTTTGCTGTTTGGTTCTTTAATCAACCTGGAATGGAATTTGCTTTGTGAATTGCTTTTTCCCTAATTGGATACCAATCGTCCTGATAACCATTTATTGAACTAATCATTTATTTTTCTGTTGATGTGAAATACCACATTCTTATATGTCATATATATATGTATATGTATATATATATATATATTTACACATATGTAAATCTGCTTCTGTACACTATTCTGTTATGGCTCTATCTCTTTACCAGTGATATTCAGTTCTTATTACTATAGCTCAATGACCTGTTTTAATAACCAGAATGGGCAAATGTTCTTTAACCATCCTTTTTTTTTTTTTTTTTTTGGTGGTGCTAAAGATTGAACACAGAACCTTGCACATGCTAGGCAAGCGCTCTACCACTGAACTATACTCCCAGCCCTTAGTGTTCTTTTTAAAGAACGCCTTGGCTATTCTTGCATGCTTATTTATTGATTCATTTTTAAAATTGTATTATCAAGTTCTAGAAAAATATCCATTGATATTTTAAATGTGTTTTATTGTATTTGTTATTTTAATTTGGAAAGGACATGGTATAGCTATCTGTTCATGCAACCTTTATGTTCTTAAGTAGTATAGGTTATTCATAAAAGTTATTCTTTTTTTTTTTTTTTTTTTTCAGGACTGGGCATTGAACTCAGGGGCATTCTACCTCATAGCTATACCCCTAGTCCTATTTTTTATTTTATTTTATTTTTTGTGGTACTGGGGATTGAACTCAGGGGCATTCTACCTCTGAACTATACCCTCAGCTCTATTTTTTATTCTTTATTTTGAAACAGGGTCTCACTAAGTTTCTGAATGCGTCACTAGGTAGCTGAGGCTGGCCACAAACCCGGATCTTCTGGTCTCAGCCTCCCAAATGCTGGGATTACAAGGATGCGCCACTATACCCGGCCCTTATATTGTTATTCTTAACTAGGTGCAGTGGCACATGCCTATAATCCCAGTACTTGGAAGGCTGAGACAAAAAGATTGCAGATAGGTCTGGAGGTGTAGTTCAGAGGTGAAATGCCCTGGTTAAATTTTCAGTAATACACACACACACACACACACACACACACACACACACACACACACAATTGTTCTTAGATATTTTGTAATGATCCTGCTTTGTATATGATCCCTGATTATTTTTAAATTGGTTTATCTCTATTGCATATTAAAACGATTGATGTCTTTTACATTGATCTTATCTGGCTATTGTACTAAATTCTGTTTTCATAATTTGTCACTTAGTTTTCTAGGTTTTTCAAGGTAAACAGCTTTATCCTTTTTTTTTTCTTTTTGTCTTATTGAATTGCTTATGACCTCAAATACAATGTTGAACTTTTACAGTATTGTGATGGACATACTTGTCTTGGTTGCCTTATCTCTAATTTCTATTTTAAAGAAATTGGTTCTGTTTCCAGAGTAAGATGTTTTCCTATTTTTTAGTAAGCACTCTTTGTCAAGTTAAGGAAATATTTTTTTTTTTATCTGATAGTAGCTCTTATCACACATGCTTATTAAACCTCACAATTTATTGGCATTTATTTATCAGCTCTATAGCCTTTCTTCATATATATGTATATATGTATACAATATATGCACATATAAATATATATATTTCTGTCATGAATTACACTTAAATGTTTTCTAATGTTTAATTACCTTTATATTCCTAGAATTAAAACTAGTAAATCAGGGTATATTTTTGTATCTATGTTCCAAGTGAGTTTTTCAATAGATTTCCTTCCTTATAGAGTCTTGTTCTGTACCATTATGTCAGCCTCATATGAATAAGATAACGTTTCACCTTATCATGTGCTTGGAGCAATTTATTTAACATGTGAGTTGCCTATTTCTTAAAAGTTTCCTAGAGCTTCTCCCTGAAGTCATCCATGCCTAATATCTTTGGGGAGCATATTTTATGACTTTTTCAATTTCCACTGTGATTAATGGACTATATAAATTTTGAGATTCTCTTTGAGCCCATCTAAATCATTTATATTTTCTTCAAAAGTTTTTTATTTAATTTATATTTGCCAGATTTTCATAGGAGTACAGGTTCTGCATTTCACTGGTTTTTATATTTGTTGTTCCTTTCTGAACAATTTGAAAGCCCTATTTTGATATTAGTTCCAAAGTATATTTGTTATTGTTTGTTCATTGTTATAGACTACTTTATTGACATATAAAAATCTACATATTTAATGTATGCAACTTGATAATTCAGAGATAAGTATACATTCATGAAGTCATCACAATCAGTGCTGTAAACATATCTATCTGTTTTTTATCTTTATCCTTTTATTTTTTGTTCTGATAGTATTGCACTGTAGTCAGTAAATGTGATCTGCTTGGTTTTTTTCTTGAGGAATTTGCTGATATTTTCTGCCTGGCACATTCTCTAAGATTCTGATTCAATAAGTTCTGAAGGTAGACCAGAGAGTCTGCCTCTTCAAGTGTCACTATCAGATTCCGAGGCAGATAAACCAAGCAGCACATATAAATGTAATGATCTGTAGAAGATGTTAAAGGAAGGTGTGGATTCTTCTTTCCTGGAGACTTCTGATTATAAAAGAAAGGAAAGATTAGCCAGGCATGTCTAGCTGAAAGATCATGACGTATGACCAATGTGGATTCAGAGCCTTGCTGTATCTCCTTCTCAGCTGTATGCTATTAGGCAAGTTACTTAATCTTTCTAAATACTGATGTCAAGACTACAAGAGTCCAGTAAGGCAACTGGTATGAATGACATTTAATCAGTAATTTCTTCAGAGGTCTCAAGTAGTTCCATCCAGCTAGGAAAGTTTGTCTGGAGCAACATGTTAGGAAGATGTAAGAGCTAATATGGATTATTCAGACAGCATAGCTTTCCCAGTTCCTCTGTCTCTGTTACTTCTTTTTATCCAGAGGGAGAGACAGAAGTACCTACAAAGTGATGAATTAGGAAACTTACTATCTTTTGCACTTTCTGGGATCCCACATTGGACTAAATTTCCTTAAATCTCTTGGGTTGGGAGTCATGGTGATCAGTTCTAGGTAAGTTATATCTCTGGAGATGGGCTATTTTGTCTGGTATTAGGGGGCTTAAAACATAGAAATAACATAGCCCAAACAGCAGTCTTGGGGAAATTATTCTACCTGAGAAATCTGAAACTAACCCAGAAACTCCAAGGCCCTTTGCCAATGAACAAGTCTCTCTCGGGGTCCTAGTATGTTTCTGATTTGATTAAACTCCTGAAGAATGAATTGTTTATCTGTTATAGTCAGTTTACCATCCATGACCAGTGAGAAGCAGCCTCTTCCTCCCTGATGCTGAGAGCCCACAGTATGTCCTACTATTTAAGTGTGTGTGTGTGTGTGTGTGTGTGTGTGTGTGTGTGTGTGTGTGTGTGTAAGAGAATTAGGAGCTCACAATCTTATAAATAAGCAACTGTTTTTCAGCAGAACTCACAGCACCTCTGCTCTGAACCCGAGATCAGCACAGCCAATGTTCTCGCCGGCATGTTCTACAGTTCATGGGGAAGGTCAGTGAATGTGCTCCTCATTGGTGAAAGCTGCCCCTGCCTGGGTGGGTATCCCCACAGGTGAATGCTCCCTCACTCCTGCGTTCAGATCACCCAAGGACTCTGCACACAGTGGCCATCAGGGAGATGCCATAGGCCTTGCTCTGTTTCTCCTCTAGGCACCTCGCTCCATCTCTGTTGTCCTAACTCTCTCTGGTTAGCTGCTTCTTTCTCAGTTTCTGTGAGGATTTCTCAGCCTACCCACCTGTCCTCCCGACTCTGACAGAGACGCAAGATGGCTTGCATGTAACTGAGAGGACCAGTCTGGTTTTGAAGTGACCTATGCACAAAGAGGAAAGAGCCCGAAAAGACCAAGACCAGAGCCACCTGGCTGAGGTGAGAGGATTCCAGACTCCTGTGTTGGGAGGTTGATCCTACATCCTGCGAGGACACGTGCCATTATGCTTCTATGGGCCTCTCAGTCTTGTGTTCTATTTCACTGTTCATCTTTATGGGATTTTCCTGGCTTTTATTCTAGCTCTCTGTCTGCCTCCCCACATCCCTCATCTCCTTCTACCTTTTATCATTTTTCCATCCTCTTTCAGCAGGAAGAGCACTGTTCCAAGAGCCAGATAACTTTTAGTTTTAATAATTCATTGTTAAGTAGCCCCAATGCAAGAAGTTTTGAGGATGCTAAAGAGCCATAATCAGGAGTCCCACCTCTCTCCCCCATTAGCTACTGGACAAGTGAGGCACTTGCTCTGCCCTGCGGCTCCGTTCCTCATCCTAAAGTTATGTTCAAAACATCTTTTTAAACTGCTGCCTTTGTCACAGGTTGTTTGCAAGGAGCACATTGGGGAATGTGGACTGTGGAGATTCACAGAAATGGGAGGAATTGTTGCAATTATTGTGTTTTTCACAGTCTATTCTTGCCTCCTCATATCAAACTTTCTCACTTTCTTTCACTGTTGGGCTTCATCTTTTGTTTCTACTCCCCTGCCCAACCCTGCTTTTTTTTTTCTTTTAGATGCCTCTCCCTTCTTTTCTATTTGTGTCCTTCTATGAACCTATTGCCTGTATGAATAGCTTCCTTGTTTATGGTTGCATTTTTCTTTGCTGTCCTTTTGACAAAATACAGCTAAACTGCATTAAGGAGGTTTGTGAGTATATTACAAATGAGATAAAGAACATGAGGACCTAGTTTTTCCCCCATTTTCTTTAAGATCTACAAAGTAAATAGAACTAAAAAGAAGTAGAATGAGGTATTGCTGATAAGATGGAAATTTAATTTGATATGCAAAAAATTCCTAATTTGGAAAAGTAGTCTTCTTAAAACTATAGTTTCTGCCAGTGCTCTATTTGAAAGTATTCTGTGGGAAGGAGATATTGGTCAAGACCTTGAGACATCTCTCCCAGCATATGAAGCACAAAGAAGAAAAGTCAATTCAGAGTGAAAGAGAAGATAATGAACATGTACTAAGAAATTACTGTTTGTCACTCACATTAAGTGTGTAATTTCCATTATCAGTTCATCTTTACAGCAGTTCACATGTGAAAGAGGTTGCACCAAAGTGTTATTATAAATGGTAAAAGTGAAATGTAAGTGCACTTTGAGCTTCCTTAATCTGAAAATCCAAAAATGCTCTAAAATCCAAAACTTTCCGAGGGCCAATATGATGCCACAAATGGAAAACTCCACTCCTGACCTAATGTGACCAGTTGTGATCAAACTGCAGGTGTGTATCACATTGTTTATTTAGTGTCCCCAAGGGGGAAAAAAGAACACCCTTCCAGCCATAATATATATATATATATATATATATATATATATATATATATATCAAACAAATATATATATATATATATTTCAAACAAATCACATGGGTAGCTGAGATAGTGACATCTTTGCTTTCTGATGATTCAGTGTACACAAACTTTGTTTACTGCACAAAATTATTTTTAAAATACTATATAAATTACTTCCAGACTATATATATATATAAGGTGTATATAAAACATAAATTAATTTCATGTTTAGATTTGGGTCTTCTGAAGATATCACATTCTATGTATATATAATATTACAAAATATGAGAGCCAAAATACTGGCCCCAAGCATTTTAGATAAAGGATACTAGACTTGTGCTAATTTAATTCCAAACCCTGAAGTTTGTATATACATTTGCCACATATATGTGGATTTCACATATATGAGTCTCAAAAGAAAGTATGTATTTCACTTCCAAATTTTATCTATGTCATTGCTCAGTTAACTCTTTAGTTCCTCCCAACACTTTCAAATATAATTAGCTCATCATCCTCTTATCTTTGCATTAATGATTTACAATCAGTACAATTTCTCAAGGCAACATAAATGTCACTGTAGTGCACATTAACCATGGTCTTGTTAAGACTGCAGAAAAGAGCCAACTTAGTACTCAGTCTTGCTATTGTCAGTGACAAAGTCCTTCTGTCTAATTTCCTACAAACCCATCTTGTACAAATAACCAAATCTTTAATATTCAAGGGCTGAGTCTATGTGTGGATTTAACTGGTCACATTTACAACTTGTGTTTTCTATCTACCTCTTAGGATATATCATTTTCCTGGGAGGTATCATTTTTTATTTTTTTTTCCAAATGACTTAAAATACCTTCTGGGGTGGCTATTGTCAGGAGAAAAGATCTAATCTCTGTTTTTTTTCTTCTTTTTTTTTTTTTTTTTTTCGCTGTATACATAATATAGACTGGGACTCTGGTGGGGAGATGATGAGCAACTATCAAGTATTTTAGTGAAAAGGATAAGTGGATATATAAGATTCATCCAGCATGAGGAAAATAGATTGAAACAAAGATCGAAAGTAAACTTATCTAAAGTAAGCTTATCTTAGTCTGGCAGGGCAAGCAAGAACCTTCATGTCAATAAAACCACCATAGATGTGCAGTTTAGTTCAGGGCCACTCTGGCATAGTTGAGGAGAATTTGTAGTGGATGCAACTATAAGAGAGCAGAATCTATGGATGAAAAGGGGGGGTTACATTCACCTTGAAAATGGTCTAGATAATAGAAAACATTATAATTTGATGAGCATGTTAAATTTGTCTACCACATAGTAAAGAAAATGTTAAACATGAATCTCAATCTTTCCTGAGTCCAAGACAAAATAAATAGCACCAGAAGAGATGCAGCTGAGACCTAACCAAACATTTAATAGCATTGTTCCTCTTCATTCCAGTAACAATCTCAAAAGTGATTTAAATATTCATGGCTTAAAGGGAGAAAACTAAATATTCTGAAACTAATTCTCCTGTGAGCCTGATGATTAATTTTCACAATGAACCTAGAATTTATATTTATTAAATTTACCTAGAATTCACATTTATTAAATTTGTAACATATTGTATATAATTAGATTATTTCAAATCTTTTACAGTTTTCTATTTTACATCTAATTGGTGTCTATTCTTATTTCTCTTAATTTTTATTAAGAAATAATTATTTTTGTGTGTGTGGTACTGGGGATTGAACTCAGGGGCATTCTACCTCTGAGCTTCATCCCTAGCCCTTTTTATTTTTTGTTTTAGAAACAGGTACTGGCTAGGTTGCTGAGAGTCTTGCTACCTTGCTAAGGCTGTCCTCTTGTCTCAGCCTCCCAAGTACTAGGATTACAGGTGTACATCACCACACCTGGCTTAAGAAATGTTTAAGGAAATCATCCTAGAATATGGCTGTCTGAAGTTTGTATATCTACAAGTTATTAAATTGGATGCATTTTGATTAGTTATAGCAAGAGTTTAATCTTTCTGAATCCTTATACATATAATTTTCTATGTTAAAATGTGTATGAATATACAAATATAAAGAATGCTGAGTTTCTAAAAATAGAAAATAGAGGTGAGCATTAAAAAATAAATTGTTTCATGGCTCCACTATATATAAGCAGCTGCTCTTTTAACATTTTGCTAAACTTCATTCCAATCTTTCATCAGTGCAAAGGGATGTTCTTTTTCATTAATGTAGTCATGAATATGCCACATATACTGGTATATGGTTTGCTTTTTGCTTCCCTTTAAATTTTAATGTATTTCAACATCATTATGTAGAGTTTATGAATATAATTTAACGATTACATAATATTTCACCAATTTCATTTTCTGATACCTATTCCTCAATCATAGCTCCTAATTTTTCTATTATAAATAATGCTATAATGCATAATCTTTTGCATAAAACTTTTTCTCAATTGGTAATTAGTTTCCTAGACTAAATTTAAAAAAATGATTAATCTATTCTTGTAGCAAACTTCTATAGCACCACTGCATGCCAGGCACTGTTCCAAGAATTTCATAAGAATTACTCACTTAATCCTCTTAAAAACCCAATAATGTAGGTACTATTATTCTCACTTTAGAAATCAGGAAACTGAGACATGGTAACTTAAATCAGTTCAGATTATACAGTTGGTAAGTGAAGGAGCCAGGTTTGGAATCCAAATCCTTGGACTTTCTGGACTAAGGGGCTCTATTTTAAAGAAAATGAACATTTTGAAAACTTTTGATCCATATTGCCAAACTGCTTTCCATCCAATAATGGAGTGCCAGCACTCATCTTATAATTCTTAAGTTTTTAAAAATTATTTATTTGTAATAGAGGTTGAACCCAGAGGTATTCTACCTCTGAGCTACATGCTTGGCCCTATTTTATTTTTTATTTTGAAATAAGGTCTCACTAAGTTGCTGAAGGTCTCACTAAATTGCTGAGGCTGGCCTCGAACCTGCAATTCTCCTGTTTCAGCCTCCTAAGTACTGGGATTGCAGGTGAGTGTCACCATGCTTGGCTTTTTAAAAGTTTAATGGGTCAGAAATGGTATCTAATTGCTTTAAAACAATTATTTGGTCACTAATGAATTTGAATGCTTGGGATGGTGCTTTCTCTTCTAGGAATTGAGTTTTTGTCCTTTTGTCTCTTACAATCTTGTTTTTCCTTAATATACTTTTGTTGGCACTGTAATTATACATCATAGCGAGGCTCAGAGTGACACATACGTGCACACAGCACTTGGTGTGTTTCCCTCCAGCTCCCACCCCACGCCCCGCCCCTCGCCGCACATGTTAGCGAGACTGGCTGTGACCCCTTCATCTATGGACATGGCATTATTTGAACTGTTTCCTTCACCAGTTCTCCTTTTACTCCCCCTCACCTCTCTTCCCCTTAAGATCTTATTTTTGATAAGCTCTTTATACAATAAACTTAACATACTGTTGGCTCTTGTATTTGCATATTTTTCCTCTCAATTACTTGTTAAAAATATGTGAGATAACTTTTTATTTATTTATTTATTTATTTATTTATTTATTTATTTATTTATTTTTTTTTTGCGGTACTGGGGATTGAACTCGGGGGCATTCTACCTCCGAGCTATACCCCCAGCCCTATATTTTATTCTTTATTTTGAAACCGAGTCTCACTAAGTTGCGGAGTGCCTCACTAGGTAGCTGAGGCTGGCTGCGAACCCAGATCCTCCGGTCTCAGCCTCCCAAATGCTGGGATTACAAGCGTGCGCCACCACGCCCGGCAACTTTTTTTTTTAATATACAGAATGACAAGGATCTCCAGTCTACTCTTTGCTGTTGGAACATTTTAAGATGAAAGAAGACCCAATACACTGAGACCTATCTTACTTCTGAAAACTACAGAAAAGATCTTTTTACCTCTCCCTGGTCAGTCTTTTTGATACTTTCAAAACCCTTATTAAAGTCAGTGAAGTAGGGCTGGTGATGTAGCTCAGTGGCAGAGATCTTGCCTAGAGTACAGGAGGTCCTGGGTTTGGTCCCTGGCACTGGGAAGCCTAACCTAATCCTTTGTCTAACCTAGTCGTTTTATAGCATTTACCTGCACTTCCTACTGTTTTGTCTTGTGAGAGATGGAGAACAGCTGTACACAGTATTTCATCTTGGTAGTTCCCAAGATGCTTCTTCTTAACCTCTTAAAATCTCTCTTTTCAGTATTCTTTTGATTCAGTCCTCCCCCACCCCCATAACATAATGCTTCATTTAAGGAACTATTAAAATGCAAGATGTACATGCTTATTTAATTGTTTTTATGATACTTTCCTCCATGTCTCCAATCAATCTCTTATATATTTATTTTTCTTTTCTTATTTCTGGAAAGGATAGCAAATCAAGGAAGAGCTCATTTGTATTTCAACTTAGGAAAAAGACTACAATGATTAATAGTTGTCTTTAAATCTCAAAGCCCCCACCATAAGAAATCATTTTTTACCATAGATTAAATTCAAAGAATGAGGAATATAACTGTAAGGAAATGTGAATTCCAATGCACACACGTGTGTGTGTGTGTGTGTGTGTGTGTGTGTGTGTGTGTGTGTGTGTTCCCAACTAAATGGGACATTAATTAATGGTGTACCCTACCTTAGAAAGTAGTGGCATCTGTACCCTAGGCACTTAAGTGTTGTGGAAAAGCATTCAGAGGACTTAGAAGGCCTGAGCTGAGTCTTATCACTCTCACTTACTAGCTACATGACCTTTGAAAAGTTACGTTAGCTCTTTGAGCCTCTGTAAAATTGACCTATTTCATAGGAGTCTTATGAGTTATGTCCGATATATGCTTTGGACACTATATGCATAAATAACTTTTATCTGAGTGGACATTCATCTGTAATGGTTAGAGATTTCATGTGAGGGATTATGTATACAAACACGGGCACCTTCTCTTTCAGAGAGGATCCCAACACCAGATGTGGTCCCTGGGCTAACTCCATGAGATCGTCTCTCTTCCCTGTTGGAGTGATTCTGTGACAGACCACTTCTAGTCAGAGCAACAGAATGAGGTAAGACATGATTCCTGAAAGATTGTCCCATTCTGTGTGTGGACCACAACATAAGTGACTAGTGCCCGATTTAGAGAGAATAAATTATTTCTAGAGTGAAATCAATAGTGGAGTCAAAATGGTCATTTGTTATTCTCTACTACTGGGAGAAATTTATTTAGATAGAAATTTCAGCCCTCCTATAGGCTGATACAGAAACACAAAGAGAGTGAGGAGAAATATACTCTATTACCAGAAATATTATTTGCAAATAATAATTTTGACCATTCATGTTCATTTCAGTAGTATACTGGAACCAGTTAAAATTTCAGGGATTTTGAAACCTAGTTGCTAAACATAGCCCTTATTAACAAATGATATAAACATACAATTAAATAAATTATACCTAAAATAAAAATAATACTCAAGATCCATTACTTCCTAATTTAGGACCCTGGGGATTGAACCCAGGGACATTCTACCTCTGAGACTATACTCCCAGGTGTTTTAATTTTTTTAAACAGGGTCTTACTAAGTCGCTGAGGCTGAGCTCGAACCTCCTGTCTCAGCCTCCTAGATACTGGGATTACAGGTGTGCACCACCATGCCTGGCTACTACACTTTACTATTATCTGCACTTTTAAGATTACTTACATTTATTGTATCTCTATGGTAGGAAAACCATATAATACTGACCTAATGCATATCTCCTCCTGACTAATGATGCCACATTAGCAAGTTGGATAGGCCAAGGCAAAAGTATTTATGCCATGAAAATTGGTACATGTTGCAAAGAAGTTGTCCTCCTAGAGCCATTGTTAAGTACTTACCAGCATGCCACTCTCTTAATTTATTTGTCTAGATACTTTGACTAATAGTTGTAGGGCATCCAAAAGTCTGAAACAATGTGAAGATGTGGCTGACAAGGAAACTTCTAGAATCAGTCAACCCAAGTTTGAATTTGAGCTTCATGGTTTACTATATGACCTTGGGCAAGTTACCTATCCCTCCTGTGTATCTATAAAACAGGAATTAAAAAAAAAAAGACTATCTACCACATAGGATTGTTATGAAGCTTTAAAGAGTTACTACTTATATACAACACATGTACAACAAAATTAGCTTATATTATGCTTTATAATTCCTTTGACTTAGATAAATGTTTTCATTATGACATAGAAGCATCTTTCTGGTCCTGTATTACTAAGATATAATGTCAAATTTCATCAAGTTCTTTAAAACATTTACATAATTGATTAGAAGTTTTTCTTTTTGATACATTAATATAGTGAGTTATATTAGTAGAATTCCATTTATTTATTTATTTATTTATACTGGGGATTGAGCCCAGGGGAATTCTACCTCTGAGGTACAGATCTAGCCCGTTTGTTTGTTTGTTTGTTTGTCTGTTTGTTTGCTGAAGCTGTTCTTGAACCTGCCATCCTCTTGTCTCGGCCTCCCAAGTGCTCAGATTACAGGCATGTGCTACCACACCTGGTTTAAATTACTACTATTTAGAAGAATCTTAAATTTCACTTGGTCATGGTGCATTATTTTTTAAATATATTACTGAATTCTATTTGCTAACAATTTATTTTGTGTAATTTATCATTGTAATAATTAGTAATCTTAGTTATAATTTTTGTATGTATTTCTCAGGTTGTTTTCTCATTATAGCAGCAAAACTAAGTAATTCCCACAGAGGCTTGCCAGGCTTAGCAAATAAAAATAGAAGGTACAGTCAGGTGTGGTGGCGCATGCCTGTAATCCTAGTACTGGGGAGACTGAGACAGGAGTATCACAGGTTGGAGGAGAGATGCAGCAACTTAGTGAGACCCTATTTCAAAATAAAAAATAAAATGCTGTGAGTGTAGCTTAGGGATAGAATGCCCCAGGGTTCAATCTCCAGTACTGCAAAAAAAAAAAAAAAAAAAAAGATACAAGACACTCAGTTAAATTTGAATTTCAAGTAAATAATTTTTATTATAAGTATGTTTCATGTAATATTAGCAACCCAGCACACAAATCCTAAAATGTTTACTATTGGGCTCTTCACAGAATAAGTTTGCTAATCTTTGCCGACTATAATGACCTTAGAATGCACTTACTTCTAATACAATGAGCACTGAAGGGAAGCTACATAAAAGGCCTTAGTACTGGTCATACACTTGGGATTCTTTACCTGATGGAAAAAGCACCCATTTTTTAGGGGGTGTATTGACTCTCAACCACTTCCTTCCCAAGAAAGCTATCACTAGGAGATCAACATGCTTAGTATGGAAGGATGGCTATTGTCAGTTCTTTTTATGTTCATTAAACTCAACATATCTGTTGCTTTTACTCTTTCAAGTGCCTTATGCTAAGCATGTTCAATTAAGTCAGATCAAAGAGACATTTGTAAGGATTGTTCAATCAATTCAGAAATGATTCTGTGACAACAATTAAAATAAGCATGATTATGCAAATACTCCCACTTACTTGAAAACTGACAACACCAAAACGTACTCTGAAGACAACTCTTAGATCAAACAGGAAAATAAGACAAAACAGGCAATCTAAAACACCTAATAATTAGAAGCCATTTTAACTTAAATAAATAAATGCTATCCCCAGATATTAGAGGAAATTTTAATAGCCTGAAATAATTCTATTACTTAACAAAATAGAATGAAGTTAAATGAAATAAGACAAAATGAAACCGTTAAAAAGGTTAGAATCATTAAACAAAGAGATCAGAAGAGGAAAATTGGTAAATATCAAAGCAAAAATTATTGACGAAAAAGAGGAAAAGGAAAGAATTGACAAATAAATGCAAAAATTGGCCCTTTGAAAAGGATAATAAAACCAGCTGCAGTGGCACGTGCCTGTAATCCCAGTACTTGGGAGGCTAAGACAGGAGGATCAAAGGTTCTATGCCAGCCTTAGCAATTTAGAGACACCTTCAGCAACTTAGCAAGATCCTGTTTCAAAATGAGAATAAAAAGGTGCTTGGTACCAAAAAAAAAAAAAAAAAGAAAGAAGAAGAAAAGACCAATAAAACAAACTACTGTCTATCTAACAACAAAAAAATGAGATAGAGGGAAGAAAGCAAAAACACATTTCAAAAGAATCATAGACAGAAAAAATGAAAATAGTTATGCAATAGTACTTTGCAAATTTATGTATTAATTGGTGGCTCACACATGCAATCCTGGTCATTAGAAGACTGAGGCAGGAGGATCATGGATTTGAGGCCAGCCTCAGCAACTTAGTGAGACCCTCAACAAATTAGTAAGACCCTGTTTCAAAATAAAAAAGTAAAATAAGCCTCGGGGATAGCTGAGAGGTAGAATATCCCGTATCAATCCCCAGTACCACAAGAAAATTTTAAAAGAAATAAGTAAAGTCCATAAAAAAAAAAAAAAGAGAGAGAACCCAGGACTGGATATGATATTTCAGGTACAACCTGATTGACATAGACTACACTAAACATCCCATGATTCCACTATTGCAGTAGCATTGACATTTTCTGGTGCCAAGACACTGCCAACTCACATGGAATTTACTGGAATTTTATTTATTGTCTTTTTCATTCACTTGCCATGATCTGTTTTTTTTTTTTTTTTTTTTTTTTTTTTTTTTTTTTTTTTTTTTTTTTTTTTTTTTTTTTTTTTTTTTTTTTGCGGTACTGGGGATTGAGCTCAGAGGCATTCTACCTCCGAGCTATATCCCTAGCCCTATTTTTTATTCTTTATTTTGAAACAGGGTCTCACTAAGTGGCAGAGTGCCTCACTAGGTAGCTGAGGCTGGCCGCGAACCCGGATCCTCCGGTCTCAGCCTCCCAAATGCTGGGATTACAAGCGTGCGCCACCACGCCCGGCTGCCATGATCTGTTTTTATAGAAGTGTATTGTTCAAGGTAACTTCTATGCATAGCTAATTCACCGGTGCCTTTCCTGTCCTCCTTTCTCAAGCAGGCCCCAGATGGTGGACCTCAGGAATGGCAGCACAGTGACAGAGTTCATCCTTGTGGGCTTCGAGCAGAGTGCTCCCTCCACCCGAGCACTGCTCTTCACCCTCTTCCTACTCCTCTACAGCCTCGCCATGGCCATGAATGGCCTCATCATCTTCATCGCCTGGGCAGACCCCAGGCTCAACAGCCCCATGTACTTCTTCCTTGGCCACCTGTCTTTCCTGGATGTCTGCTTCATCACCACCACCATCCCACAGATGTTGATACACCTGGTGGTCAAGAACCACACCATCTCCTTTGCCTCTTGTTTGACCCAGATGTATCTGGTTTTTGGTGTGGGTGTGGCCGAGTGCATCCTCTTAGCATTCATGGCCTATGACCGTTATGTTGCTATATGCCACCCTCTTAGCTATGCACAGATCATGAGCCGACAGGTCTGTGTTAGGCTGGTGGGCACTGCCTGGTTCTTTGGGATGATCAATGGCATTCTTCTTGATTACATGACATTTCGAGGTCCATTCTGCAAAGATAACCACATAGAAAACTTCTTCTGTGAGGCCCCCATCGTGATCGCCCTCTCCTGTGGTAACCCCCAGTTTAGTTTGAGGGTGATCTTTATGGACGCCATTGTGGTTCTGCTCAGCCCCATGGTCCTCATTGTCACCTCCTACACCCGCATCCTGGCCTCCATCCTCAGCAGAGCCTCCTCCTCAGGTCGGGGGAAGACCTTCTCCACTTGTGCCTCACACCTGACTGTGGTCATCTTTTTCTACACCTCGGCTATGTTCTCCTACATGAATCCCCGCAGCACACACGGGCCCGACAAGGACAAGCCTTTCTCTCTCCTCTACACCATCATCACCCCCATGTGCAACCCCATCATCTACAGTTTGCGCAACAAGGAAATGAAGGGGGCCATGGTGAGGGCTCTTGGGAGAACCAGCCTGGCCCAGGCAGAGTCTGTCTAGCAGGAAGGGCTCTAGAGAGGAAGCTCCTTCCCCTGGGGTGGGGAAGATTGCCCCTTTGCCAGCCTTGATAGATGAGTAACTCTCCAAAGCGGACAGGCTCCAGGACAGAGTGTTCATGGCCTCCTTGCACCAGACTCAGACCCGGAAGTTCCTTCTGGTCTCTGAGGCTCATCAGACATGATTTCCAGCAGAAACTGATACTCCAAAACGTCCCTTCATTACATACTTCCATGGTTTCATTGTTAGAAAGACAAGTGCAATGCAATGGAGAGTTTTATTTTGGAACTTGAGAAAAGGCAAGCATGCTTTCCAAGAGGAAGTGACTGAAGAAGACAATTACACAGTGCTTTCAGGACCATTACTTTCTAAGGGGAAAAGGTATTTAGCAGAAGCTTTGGCTTTGGTAAAGGAGTAGATTACCTTCAACAAGGGGATGAGAAGAAGCAGTAGGTTGGAGAAATTCATTCTGAGGAATGTGATGCCATCCCTTCATGGTGGACCCCAAATTTTTCAATTAAGCTTCCAGAGAAACAAGAATTATTCTGTGGGATTGTATTACTTGCCAAAGCCAGAAAGAAGAGATATTATATACCAAATATATGGATTAATGAGGA
>PVLC010027125.1:0-22021 GCA_004027655.1 Graphiurus murinus
AGTACAAGATACCATTCACAGAGAGAAGATAAAAATCAGAAACCTATAAATTCAGAGAAAGTGTGCAAGAGCAGCAAAGTTATAAATTTAAGAACAAGGAAGCTATGGGAAGGAAAAATACCAAAGAAACAATGAGTCAACACAACCCCACAATCACAGAACTCAACAACACTGAATGGCAGAGATTACCAGAAGAACAATTCAGATCTTTAATAACAGAAATGTTACAAAACTTCCAGAAAGAATGCAGAGAGAGCTGGAAAGAAATAAAGGAACGAAACAAAAATGAATATTTTCATTCATTACTATGAGTTTGGCAATCAGTAAGAGACCTCGGGCCAGCTACTCGCTCTAGCCTGTCTTTTGTGTAATATGTAACTGCATGTGGGGAAACTAATCAAGAGTAACCTGAGAAAGTAATGATTTTTTTTCTTGAAATTTTCAGAACTGAAAAGCCTCTGATGACTAGAAGTTAGAAGTCTGATGGGAATGTCTGGCCCACCGAGTATGCAAAGCCCCCCACCAGTCTGAAATTACCCTTCACTCCTTATGAGAAGGCATCCACCAGTCTGGGAATACTCAACAACCAACAAGACTCCTCTGTCTTCTCATTTAGCAGACTCTTCCAATAAAGTCATCTTCCTTGCCTTAACACCTTGTCTTTCAAGTTGACTATCATGGGGCAAGCAGTTGGACTTGGGTCTTGCAAGAAATTTTTGGTGAGCTAGCCAGGAGAATTACTGCTCATAGCAAGCCGGCCCTGTGATGGGTGATGCCTCTGGACTACCTATAGCTGCAGTTAGAATATTTTTTGCTCTGGGGACTCTCTCTTGCCTTCCTTGGTCATGAAGCAGGCTGCTCAAGCACCTTCTGTTGACATAAGGAATCGACATTTGGGCGAGCTGAAGATTTCCTACACTGGGTTTGTCGTGGGAGAAAGGTTGATTCTGTGAAGGGTCCAGAGTAGTTCCCAGTTGAGGAGAGAGGAGAACCCAACTCAGGATCGGTGGGATCTTTGGTATATGCCTGAAAATAATTTCATCATGTGCCAGTCAGACACAGATAGCGATTCATTTAGGGAAAAAAGAAATAGACATTCAAGGGAGCATATGGGCCATCTCCAGAGTGAGAGACGCATTTGGGGTGCATGACTCTTCCTTCATAGGAGACTTTTATGATGGTGGGTAGGAAGAGGTATGTGAGGATGACATTAGTCCAATATTCACAAGATGATTTAGGGTGTTTGGTTATCTGCAGGGTCCTGATGGGGCTTTCACTATATTCTCAACAGATATCTCTTTTGTTTAAACTATTCATGGATGGCTAACAATGCACCAGGAGATTACTCTTTTGTGTGACCTCTGTCCTCTGACCAACAGATACTTCTTTGGATTAACTATTCCTGGTTGGATAATTAACAGTTCAAGGTTTTTTGTAAGTGAGTGAATTTCCAGTACAGTGTTCTGACACCTTTCTGGATCTTTTGCGTGGTTTCTGTGGTTTGATCAATAAATACATCTTAGCCAGGTGGGCATGGTGATACATGCCTGAAATTCCAGTACTTGAACGGCTGAGACAGGAGGAGTACGGGCTAGCCTCAGTAACTTGGTGAGGGGTCTTAGCAGCTTAGCAAGACCCTGTTTCTTTCTTTCTTCTTTTTGCTACTGGAGCTTGAACCCAGAGGTGTTCTACCTCCAAGCTACAACCCTAGCCTTTATTTATCTACCTATTTATTTATTTATTGTGTGTGGTACTGGGGATTGAACCCAGGGGCATTATACCTCTGAGCTATACCCCCAGCCCTATTTTATTTTTATTTTGAAACAGGGTCTTGCTAGGTTGCTGAGAGTCTTACTACTTGCTGAGACTTTCCTAGAACCTGTGATCCTCCTGTCTCAGCCTGCCAAGAACTGGGATTACTAGTGTGCACCCTCATGCCTAGCTCCCCTTTCTCTTTTGAAGTGAGTTATAGAAACCAGAATTTCTCTTCCCTAAGGCAGATTTTAAAGACTAGAACTTTTCTTTCCAAAGCAAGTCATAAAACCTTGCAGCTTCACTCTCTCCCTTCTCCTTTGAAGACCCTCCTTCCAGAGGGGACCTGCCCAGGGAAGAAGGAATGCTACACAGAGAGGCCAGAAAGAGTTGGAGCAGACAGGCCTTGCTGGATTCCCCGTCAATCTGATATCATCCAATCACACCCCTCTGTATAAATTACATTTCTACATGCCTGCCTGTCCATTCCTCGTCAAACCTAAGCATAAAAATAGAACATTTTCCTGGGTCTTTGGGTCTTCATTTCTGTTTTTTTTTTTTTTTTGCGGTACCGGGGATTGAACCCAGGGGCATTCTACCTCCGAGCTACACTCCCAGCCCTATTTTTTATTATTTATTTTTGAAACCAGGTCTCACTAAGTTGCAGAGTGCCTCACTAGGTAGCTGAGGCTGGCCGCGAACCCCGATCCTCCAGTCTCAGCCTCCCGAATGCTGGGATTACAAGCGTGCGCCACCACACCCGGCCTGGGTCTTCATTTCTGAAGGCTCCCACGTCACATAATTTTGTTTTGTTTTTTTGGTACTAGGGATGGAACTCTGAGGCATTCTACCTCTGAGCTACAGCCCCAGGCCTATTTTTTTTTTTATTATTCTTTATTTTGAAACAGGGTCTCACTAGGTTGCAGAGGGCCTCCCTAAGCGGCTGAGACTGGCCGAGAACCAGGATCTTCCAGTCTCAGCCTCCCAAATGCTGGGATTATAAGCATATGCCACCATGCCCAGCTGTCACATAAAATTTGAGTAAGTGAATTTGTTATGCCTTCCTCTTGTTAACCTACCTTTGATTATAGAAGTGCCAGCTGTGACCCTAATCACACCTTTCTGCCCATACCGCAGTGATATAACCTAGTCTGCTGTTCACATAATGATGTGGGCCTAGTAATTTATTCTAACTAAAATATAGGTAGTGAGCCATGCATGGTGGGGCACGCTTGTAATCCCAGCATTTGGGAGGCTGAGACCGGAGGATCCGGGTTCACGGCCAGCCTCAGCTACTTAGTGAGGCATTCTGCAACTTAGTGAGACCCTGTTTCAAAATAAAGAATAAAAAATAGAGCCGGGGGTATAGCTCGGAGGCAGAATGCCCCTGAATTCAATCCCCAGCACCGCAAAAAAAAAAAAAAAAAAAAAAAAATTGCCTTAAGGCTGGGTATAAAGCCGGGTGTGGTGGCATATGCTTGTAATCCCAGCATTTGAGAGGCTGAGACTGGAGCATACGGGTTCGCGGCCAACCTCAGCTACCTACCTAGGCCCTCCACAACTTAGTGAGACCCTGTTTCAAAATAAAGAATAAAAAATAGGGCTGGGGGTATAGCTCGGTACTGGGGATCAAAGCCAGGCACATTCTACCTCCAAGTGACACCCTCCAGCCCTTTTAATTTTTAAATTTTGTTGAAGCAAGGTTTTGGCAAGGTTTTGCTAAATTGCTGAGTGTCTGGATAAATTGCTGAGGCTGGATTCCAACCTGAGATCCTTCAGTCTCAGCCTCCCAAATAGTGGAATTACAGGCATGTGCCACCATACCCTCAGAGGAAGCATGAAGTTTTTGCAGCAGCCCAGGAGGGCCTGAGGCAGTCTGTGCCAGTATCAATCTCCAAAAGATAGTTAAAAAATGGGTGTAGTGATGAGCAAGGAAAAAGAAAACTGCCATGGTAGCTCTAATGAACTCAGTGTGAGGGATCAGTGACTGGACTTCCTGACCATACCTTCAACCCACACTGAGAGGGCTTGTTAAAACACGGTTGCTAATCCCCATCCACTAATATCTGGCTGCCTGTTACTGATGCAGTAAATGTTGGGGGTAGGAACAAATTAAATTGCACTTTTAGCAAGTATCCAAATGATGTTCATGCTGCTAGACTGGGTCTTTAGAGAAACACTGTACTGTGTTAATTTTGCGGAGACCTCAAAGATGTCTTTGTGAAACCACCAGGGGGAGACAAGTATCCTTTGAAAATAAACTGCCTTGTACTGAAGCTCTTTGGAGTTAGTGTTGCCATGGAAACTTCGGAACTAATTTGGAAGGCAGCATGTAAATTGGCATCAGGTGAAATAAACTTTAGATTTAATATAAAAAATATTTTGGTAGGAAAAAGGTCTAGACTCCTGCATGCCAAAATGTCATGGTTAAGAACATGAAATATAGCTGGGTGTGGAGGTGTACATATGTAATCCCAGTTCTTGGGAGGCTGAGACAGGAGGCCAGGCAGGTTGGAGGCCAGTGTCATTAACTTAGTGAGATCCTTAATGACTTAGCAAGACCCTATTTAAAAAATATATATCTAGGCATGATACTACACATTTGTAATCCCAATACTTAGGAGTATGAGACAGGAGGATTTCAGGTTCATGGCTAGCCTTAGCAATTTAATGAGGCCCTCCAAAACGTAGTGAGACCCTGTTTCAAAATAAAGAATAAAAATAGGGCTGGGGGTGTAGCTTGGAGGTAGAATTCCCCTGGGTTCAATCCCCAGAACCACAAAAAAAAAAAAAAAAAAAAAAAAAAATCTGGGCGTGGTGGTGCATGCTTATAGTCCCAGTTCTTGGGAGGCTGAGACAGGAGGATAGCAGGTTCATGTCCAGCCTCAGCTACTTAATGAGGCTCTCTGAAACTTAGTGAGATCTTGTTTCAAAAATTAAGAATAAAAAATAGGACATGGGTGTAACTCAGAGGTTAGAATGCCAGGAGCATTAAAAAAAAAAAAAGAATAAAAATAAAAAAGGGTTGGAGATATAGCTGAGAGGTGGAATGCCTCTGGGTTCCATCTCCAGTAACACTCATAATAAATAAATTAAAATAAAAGGGCTAGGGTTAGCCGGGTGTGGTGGCGCACACTTGTAATCACAGTATTTGGGAGGCTAAGACCAGAGGATCTGGGTTCGAAGCCAGTCTCAGCTACCTAGGCACTCCGCAACTTAGTGAGACCCTGTTTCAAAATAAAGAATAAAAAATAGGGCTGGGGGTATAGCTCAGGGTAGAATGCCCCTGAGTTCAATCCCCAGTATGGCAAAAAAACAAAAACAAAAACAAAATAAAAGGGCTGAGATGCATCTCAGAAGTAGAATGCTACTGGGTTCAATCCCCCCCCCCACCAGAGAGACATGAAATGTGGAGTTAGCCTTGCCACTTGAAAGCTATGTGATTTTAAGAAAGTTACTTATCTTCTCTGATTTTGTTTTCTCATCTTTAAAATAGGCCCTACTTAGAATTATTGAAAGGTTAAAAAACTTAGGCTGGCTGTTATTAAAATATTGTTATTTGTTACTAAAACTCTAAGTAGTTGTTGAATATTTTCAGCACTTTAGCTTCCCTCAATTTTACAAATAGTTAAAATATGTTGGCATTTTTTTTTATTTATCTTTGTGGTACTGGAGATGGAACCCAGGGGCATTCTACCTCTGAGCTACACCCCCAAGCACTATTTTATTTTGAAACAGGGTCTCATTAAGTCACAGAGGGCCTAAATTCCTGAGGATGACTGCCAACCTGCAATCCTCCTGTCTCAGCCTCCCAAATACTGGGATTACAAGCGTGCGCCGCAACGCTTGGCTTGTTTTTGTTTTGCGGTATTGAGGATTGAACCCAGGGGCATTTTATCTCCAAGCTACACCCCCAGTCCTATTTTTTATTCTTTATTTTAAAACAGGGTCTCACTAAGTTTTGGAGGGCCTCACTAAGTAGCTGAGGCTGGCTGCGAACCCTGAGCCTCAGATTTCAGCCTCCCAAGTACTGGGATTACAAGGGTGCGCCACCACGCCGGGTTTACGCTTGGTTTCTAATATTTGCACCTGTTTAGTAAATCCTAACCTCTCTATCCCAAACTACTGTGGGTGAATATTAGCGTGCCCAGCCTATAGGGCTCTAATTTATATCTAATCTCCTTACTCTGGAAGTAAAAAAGCTGGTGTTTCCAGGACTTTGGACTTTGAGATGGACCAAGAGGATAGATGCTGGCTTTGCCTAGGGTAGCCAATCTCGTGGGGTCCGGCCAGTCCCGGGCCAGCGCAGCCCAGCCAGCCTTCCGGTAAAATTAGCATCTGCCGGACGTGCATTTGTGTGAAGAGCAGAGATTAGAGGAACTGTGTGTGGCTTCCTGTGCCCGGAGCTCAAGAACCTGACGCACGCTGGCCGCTTCTCGTGAAAGAACACACCTGTCGGTCGGTCAGTGCGCGTTCACAGGCCAGCCCTCGCAAGCCCGTGTCACTTCCCGGTGCCGTCGGCGGCAGGGGCGTGTCTCTTCGGGGCCAGCTCCAGCCCGGCTGGGATGACGTAATCCGAGGCGTGTCCGGGCCGGGCGGGGCTGTGGGCGGGGCTTGCGGGAAGGTGTGCCGGGGGCTGGTTGGGGGCGCGGGCGGCGTGGCTGGGGCGGGGCCTGGGAGGGTGACGTCACGGGGAGGCGCGGCCCGGCTCGCGCCAATAGGTAAGCGCGGCGGCGGGTGGTGGCGCTCACTCGAGGCCGCGAGCCGCTCGGAGCCACCTGTCCCTCTGCCATCCCTGCGCCGCCGACCATGTCCTGGAGGAGCAGCCTCTCGCGTCTCCTCCGGACGCAGGTGCATTCTGCCCCGAAGAAATCCGTCCACTCCGTGGCTGTGATAGGAGCCCCTTTCTCTCAGGGACAGGTGAGAGCTGGGACCCGGCGCCGCGGGGCAGGATTCCCCCGAACCTGCAGAAGGCGGCGATGGGGTGCTGGGGCGGGAGACCCGGAGAGGATGCGGGGAAACGGTTGGGGCAGGAGCCGGCGGCTTCCCGCGATTGGGCACCGGGAGAGCACGTGGGAGCTTTCCGGACCAAGATGGAGAGGGAGGGAGAGGGGGATGGAGGCACCCTGTGTGGGGTGCGGGCTGCGGGCCGCCGGCCGGCGGGTTTCTGCAGCCGCTCCAGAAAGAGCGAGAGAACGGTAGTCCCTGCCTGGGGTGATGGAGAGGAGGGAAGGAGGAAGAGGAGTCCATGGAGGGGCTGGAGAAGGCAGACCGGCCGTGATCCCCGGTGGAAAATCGATGGGGAGGAGGTTAAAGAGAGCGATTGAGGATTAAGGCGCCAGAATCCTTTCTGCCAGAAAGTGCATTAACCGGGAAAGAAATTGGCGCTGTTCTCCCCAGCGGCGGGAGGACCGGAGGGGTGTTTTGTTCTTCCTTCAATGAAAAGCAACCCACAGTCGTGGAGGGCTCGCTCACCACTGGAGAAGCCGGGTCTCTGGCCCCGGCCAGCTGCACACAGGCTTAAACACCTAATCCGGACCTGGCTTAGCGCCTCCCCTAAGAGGGGTCTTAGGCTCTGCTGGCTCTCCACACAATGAGGGGCTCGGATGGCTGGTTTGCTTCGGATAGTAGAGTTGTTTCTCCCTCCTTCCGTGCACGAGGCTTGCTAAAAAGACCAGAGTCAGCGGATCAAGTAATAGATGGAAGGACTGATGCTATGACAGGTTTGCACAGCAATCTGTTAGGAACCAAATGTAGTATTGCAGATTTCTGCATTTTGGTGAACTAAAGTCTAAAGTCCCCCCCCCTCCCGGCAATCTTCCCTCACATCCAACTGTATAATTTGTGTGATTCACAGAAAAGAAAAGGAGTGGAATATGGTCCAACCGCTATTAGAGAAGCTGGCTTGCTGAAAAAGCTTTCCGATATGGGTAAGTGGCTGGATTTTAGATATATTATGTGTGGGACTGATAACAGATCGCTTTGGAGTCTCACCTCATATCCAGGACCTACAATGTTAGCTGTTTTCTTGGGAACAGTCTGCTACATCTCTTGTTCTTTGGATTACATCTGCAGCTTAAGATCTATCAAGGGGTCTTCAAAGAAAGTTGTAATAAAGAGAATGTGTGGAAGGCAAGGAGGTGGAATGCAGGGAGCTGGGAACAAGCTGCCAGCGACTACAGGCTGTGCTGAGGGTGCTAGCTCCAGCTTTAACCACACAGCTAACCTTTCCCCCTGAAACTCTAGCTTTCCTAACTCAGTCTGGAGGTGCAGATGAGTCACCAGTCTCACCAGTGTCCTCTCTTCAAATTGTTCATTTCCTCTCTAGGGTTAATGGCTTCCCTTTACTGTAAGCAGAGTTTAGGTCTGTGTTTTTCAAACCTACTTTATTATGAAAAGCACCTAGGTTACTTGTTGAAAAAAAATATGTGTGTGTGTGTGTGTGTGTGTGTGTGTGTGTGTGTGTATATATATATATATATATTTTTTTTTTTTTAGCCCTGTGTGGCATATACCTGTAATGCTGGTGACTTAAGAGGCTGAAGGAGGAGGATTTCGAGTTTGAGTCCAGCCTGAGAGACTTAGATGCTGTCTCAAGATAAAAAGTAAAAAGGGAGTTGGCCATGGTGGTGCATACTTGTAATCCCAGTACTTGGGAGGCTGACACTGGAGGATCTAGGTTTGCAGCCAGCCTCAGCTACTTAGTGAGGCTCTCCACAACTTAGTGAGACCCTGCTTCAAAATAAAGAATAAAAATAGGATTGAGGGTATAGCTTGGAGGTAGAATGTCCCTGGGTTCAATCCCCAGTACCGCAAATATAAATAAATAAAAAGTAAAAAGGGAGTTGGGGATGTAGTTTAGTGGTAGAGCACCCTGGGTTCAAACTTTAGTACCACATACTCCTTCCCAAATCAATCATTCTATCTTTCTCTATGTTCCTAAACTTCTCCATGGACGAGTCTGGTTCTTTGTTTCTGAGGCAGGGCTCAGATGTGTGCAAATACATCTTGGGTAATCAGCCTTACAAGTTGCTGTCTTTTTTTGTTGTTGTTGTTTTGTTTTGTTTTTTGCGGTACTAAGGATTGAAGTCAGGGGCATTCTACCTCTGAGCTATACCCCCAGTCCTATTTTTTTTATTCTTTATTTTGAAACCGAGTCTCACTAAGTTGCGGAGTGCCTCACTAGGTAGCTGAGGCTGGCTGAGACCCCGGATCCTCCGGTCTCAGCCTCCCGAATGCTGGGATTACAAGCATGCGCCACCACACCCGGCTACAAGTTGCTGTCTTATAATTAGTGTAGTACCTTAAGTTTTTAGAACCCAAAGTAAATCTGACCCAAAGATAAATGACATTTCTATAGTAATGGAAACTCTTCCAGGGCACCAAATTTCTATACTTTTATGGTTAGAAGTATTCTTCCTTATAGCTAATCCAAATGTTTCTTGCTGCTGTTCAGAGACTCCGGACAAAGCCATTTCTTCCATCCATGTTCAGACCATTTACATGGTTTTGGTGCTGTAAGTGCAAAATGTGTGGCAGTAGGAAGATCTGGAGCTGGGAACATGGAACCTGGGTGAACTATACATCCCCTCCCGCTGTTGCTCTGAAATCTCTGCTGGTCATGAGTCCATTCCAAGGGTCAGTCATTTCCTTCCAAAAATGCAGGAATAAGCCAGGCATGGTGGTGCATGCTTATAACCCCAGTACTTGGGAGGCTGAGACAGGAGGATTGCAGGTTTGGGGCCAGTCTCAGCTACTAAATGAGGCTCTGCAACTTAGTGAGACCCTGTTTCAAAATAAAGAATAAAAAATAGAGCTGGGGGTATAGCCTGGAAGTAGAATGCCCCTAGGTTCAATCCCCGGTACCATAAAAAAAAAAACAAAAGCAGGAATAATGAAATAATGAAGTCACTGAAATCACCTACATCAAGGTAGTCTTCATATGTCTCCACCTACATGTGAACTTGGATTATGCACTCAGAACTCTTCTCTGTTCAATCATTACAGTTTGTTTTCCAGTAGGACCATTCTCTCTTTCCGTCTTTCTCTTTCTCTTTCTCTCTCTCTCTCTCTATCTCTCTGGCACTGGGGATTGAACCTAGAGGCATTCTACCTTTGAGCTATACGCCCAGCCCTATTTTCATTTTGAAACAAGGTCTCACTAAGTTGCAGAGCACTTTGCTAAGTTGCTGAGGTTGGCTGTGAACCTGCAAGTCTCCTGTCTCAGCCTCCCAAGTACTGGGTTTATAAGTATATACCACCATACCTGGCCTCTCTTTTTTGCAGTACTGGGGATGGATCCCCTGGGCTCTATTACTGAGCTATATCCCCAGCCCTTTTTATTTTGAGACAGGGCCAGTTGCACAGGCTGGCTTTGAACTCACATCCTTCTGCCTCAGCCTTCCAAGTAGAATCTCTTTTTTGTCAATGTAATAGCTCTCCAAGTTCACCACCAAAGGTGAAAGATCAACTGCTAAGATTTGATATTTATTTATTTTCATTTTCTATGGTGCTAGCAGTTGAACCCAGGCAAGTGCTCTACCACTGAGCTACATCGGCAACCCTGGTCTTCATGTGTCACATAGTAACTAATGAGAGGAAGTTTTTTTTTATTCCTGCTTTTGTGTGTGTGTGTGTGTGGGGGGGGTTTCTAGGACTTGAACCCAGAAGTATTCTACCTCTGAGCTACCCCATCAGACCGATTTTATTTCTTATTTGGAAACAGAGTCTCATTAGGTGTCAGGCTTGGCACAGTCTCATTAGGTTTCTGAGTGCCTCACTAAATACTGAGGCTGTCCTCCAACCTGTGATCCTCCTGTGTCAGCCTCCCAAGAACTAGGATTACAAGCATGAATCACCAAGCCCAGTTTATTCTTTCTTATTAATGAAGCTACTATTTCTTAAAAGAGCTTGTACACAGTCTTTTTTTTTTTTTTCTGGAACTAGGGATTGAACTCAGGGGCAGTCTACCTCTGAGCTACACCCCCAGCCCTATTTTTTTTTTTTTTTTTCGGTACTGGGGATTGAACTCAGGGGCATTCTACCTCCGAGCTATACCCCCAGCCCTATTTTTTATTCTTTATTTTGAAACCTTTGAAACCGAGTCTTACTAAGTTGCGGAGTGCCTCACTAGGTAGCTGAGGCTGACCGCGAACCCGGATCTTCTGGTCTCAGCCTCCTGAATGCTGGGATTACAAGCATGCGCCACCACACCCAGCTCCCAGCCCTATTTTTTATTCTCTATTTTGAAACAGGGTTTCACTAAGTTGCAAAGGGCTTTACTAAGTAGCTGAGGCTGCCTGCAAACCTGTGAGCCTCCTGTCTCAGCCTCCCAAGTACTGGAATTACAAGTGTACGCCACCATGCCCGGCATAGTCTGCCTTTTTAAAGGAATCATTTTACACTGAAGATAACAATCTCTAGTAATCACTATTTTTAAATACTGGATAAATTTCTGCAGCAAATATGAACTCAACCAAGCATTGCTCAAAATGCTATATTGTCCCTAGTGTCTTCCTTAAGAGACTCCAGACCAGAAGCAGAGGAGACCTTTATAAACTCAGCTGAGGCACTGGAAGAGGGGAAGAGGCACATTTGTAAGAGTTTCTCTCTTCCATACACTACAGACCTCCTTTCCTGTCTCAGCTCTTGGTAATTTTCCACTCCGACCTGGAGAAAGCCCTCCTCCTTTTACTTTTCCCTTTTATATCTTCCTCTTTCAACTCCCAGCCTAAAGTGCTGGTAAGCTGCAGTTTATTTTGTCTTCCCTTTCATGTTTTTCAAATATTTTTAGTTGGATAATTATATCCTTTCCCTGTCGCTGATTGGTAGCCCAGTGTCGCCAGCGGTCTGAAATAGAATCCCATTGCATATTAATAAGATTGTGGCACTCAGCAGATTTCCAGCTCCTCCTTCTGGCTAATCTCCTGGAATATGTTGGAGAAAAGTACCGTGAAAGTTCTATTGCTCCATTCCTAAGTAGTACCAAAATAACTTAAGCCCTTCCAGTGCCTTTGAATTAGCATGAGTCAAATTCCAAGGGAAAGAAGGCTTTCAAAAGGTAACTTTCCTGAATTTCTTTGTCCTTGTCTTTTGCTCTGATGTCACAGGCTGCCCATGTTGCCAGGGCATCAGTTAAACTTCCTGTTTTTTAGATGAGTTTATTTAACTTAGTGTTTAGACTTGTTTTTCCATTGCTCTGGGCTAAGTGAGGATACTTAGTGTTTCCGGCAGGTAACCATTTATTTTAACACCTAAAGGGGGCCTAAGAGAAATGAAGAGGCATTGCTTTGGAAAGACTCAGAAGTAGTCCATCTGTTCCTGATTCTAGTTAGCTCAGATAGCCATGGCAGTTTGTCCTTTTCTCATTAGAAGGAGAATGTGTGGGCTGGGCTGGGCATGGTGGCATATGCCTGTAATCCCAGTACTTGGGAGCCTGAGTCAGGAGGATCACAGGTTTGAGACCAGCCTCAGCAACTTAGTGAGACCCTGTTTCAAAATTAAAAAATAGGGCTGGGTGTAGCTCAGAGGTGGAAAGCCCTTGGGCTCAATCCCCAGTACCAAAAAAAAGGAAGAAAGAAAGGAAGTAAGATGTATGTTTTATGGGTAAAGATAGCTTCGAGCAAAGATTAACACTTTGAAGTCTTTAACTTTTAATCATGGCACTTTGAAGTTTTTAACTTTTAATCATGGCGATTTGACTCAGCTGTGGTACTTGAAGAAGCACCGAGCCAGCTGTCTAAATGAACTGGCCTCTGTGAAGAGGCCACAGGTCCTGGAGTTCAGGAAGCCATGTGGGAATTATTCTGGTTCCTGTCAACTAGGCTAATGACATTTATTCTTCCTCATCAATGTGGCACGTTGGCAGATACAGAACAGGAATCTCGGGGTTTTTTGTTTTGTTTTGTTTTTGTGGTACTGGGATTGAACCCAGGGGCATTCTACCTCCTAGCTACACCCCCAGTCCTATTTTTTGTTCTTTATTTTGAAACAGAGTTTCACTAAGTTGTGGAGAGCCCCACTAAGTAGCTGAGACTGTCTGTGAACCCAGATCCTCCCGTCTCAGCCTCCCAAGTACTGAGATCACAAGCATGCGCCACCACGCCCGGCCAGAACAGGAATCTCTGGTTAAGAACAGTTGAAGCCCAGCGTGGTGGCACATACCTGTAATCCTGGTACTTGGGAGGCTGAGATCGGAGGATCTGAGTTCGCGGCCAGCCTCAGCTACTTAGTGAGGCTTTCCGGAACTTAGTGAGACCCTGTTTCAAGATAAAAGAATAAAAAATAGGACTGGGAGTTTGACTCAGAGGTAAAATGCCACTGGGTTCAATACTCAGTACCGCAAAAAAAAAAAGTTGAAACCCAATAATTTGCTTTGCTTCTAGAAGAACTATTGGTGGCCTGAGATAGTTGTTTAAACAAGGATTTTACTACCAGAGCTGTTGAACAGATCAATATGTGAGTTCTCACATCTGTATTTGTTTTCAGTGGTTGGTTGAGAAAGTTAGGAGTCACAAGTATAACTGTGTGATAGTGATTCTTTAGCCAGGCTTAGCTTCTTGCCATTCCACCGAAACTACCTGGAGCAAACTCACTGACTTGTCACCTGTATTTTGTGGACTTATCACCCAGCTGACTGTTTTGTCCTGAAGTATTCTCCTCTGATAAACAACACTCCATTCTCCTGGCCTCCTTTCTCCATTGACTGGTCCTTCCTGGGCCAGGCCCAGGCTTCCCAGATATCTTAAACCTATCAAGTTAAAAGAAAGTTCATTTTATGTTTTCTTTCAAACCTGCTATTCCTGCTATCTGATCCTTGGCTGTTTCACTGTCACTTTTATCTAGTTCTCAGATCAATTCAGAGCATCGCTCGGTCTCCTCCCCTTTTGTTCCTTAGTCTGTGGACCGACTCATCTTGTTCATTTTACCTCCTAAATTAGATTAGAACCCTTACCCATAAGGATACTGCTCAGGCTCAACCCTCTTCTCACTCCTGGCTATAACTTTCAAATGCTATCTCTCTATTTACTCTCCTCAAAGTCACCAGAGAGAACAACTGTAAAATGCTAATCTGAGCTGGTTGCTGTGGTGCACGCTTGTATTTGTTTTATGTTGTATTGCAAAACAACATTTAATAAAAACACTGGACTTTACAAATCATGTCTGTTGACAGATCTGGATCTTAAGCTCCAGTTCAGGGTATTGAAAAAAGAGATGAAAACGAGTTCTTTGAGATGCTGCTTCAACAATATTCTTACACATTTGGAACAAAAACTGGTTGTTGTTTTTTTTTTTTTTTTTTTTTTGCAGTACTGGGGATTGAACCCAGGGGCATTCTACCTCAGAGCTACGCCCCAGACCTATTTTTTATTCTTTATTTCTTTTTCTTTTCTTTTTTTTTTGCGGTACTGGGGATTGAACCCAGTGGCATTCTACCTCTGAGCTACACGTACTTCAGCCCTACTTTATTTTTTATTTTGAAACAGGGTCTCACTAAGTTACACAGGGCCTCACTAATTAGCTGAGACTGGCCTTGAACCTATGATCCTCCTGTCTCAGCATCCCAATACTGGGATTACAAGCATGCACCACCACGCCCAGCTTTATTCTTTATTTTTATTTATTTTTTTTAATTTATTTTTTGCAGTACTGGGGATTGAACTCAGGGGCATTCTACCTCCAAGCTAGACTCCCAGCCCTATTTTTTATTCTTTATTTTGAAACAGGGTCTCACTAAGTTTTGAAGGGCCTCACTAAGTAGCTGAGGCTGGCCTTGAACCCGGATCCTCCTGCCTCAGCCTCCCAAGTACTGGGATTACAAGCGTGCACCCCCATGCTTGGCTCAGTTGCTAGTTTTAAAATGATGTAGCTGCCAAGGAAAACAATATGGTGGTTCCTCAGATATCAAATAGAATTACCATATGATCAAGCAATCACATCTAGGTATATGTATGTGTGTGTCCAATTCTTTTTTTTTTAACCAGAAAATAACAAAATGTGGTACACATACAATGGAATATTATTCAGTCTTAAAAAGGCAGGAAATTCTGGCATATGTTGCATTGTTGATGAACCATGAGGACATTATGTTAATGAAATAAGCCAGTCATAAAAAGGTCTGCAGTTTGTATGGTAGTTTTTTTTTTTTTTTTTTTTTCTTTTTTTGTGGTACTGGGGATTGAACCCAGGGGCATTCTGCCTCCGACATTACTCCCCCAGCCCTACTCTTTATTCTCTATTTTGAAATAGGGTCTCACTAAGTTGCGGAGGACCTTACTAAGTACCTGAGGCTGGCTGTGAACCTTTGATTCTCCTGTCTCAGCTTCCCAAGTACTGGAATTACAAAAGTGTGCCACCACATTGGCTTAATTTTATTTGAAACCAGAGTCTCAATAGGTTGATGAGAATCTCACTACTTGCTAAGGCTGTCCTCAAGCCTGCGATCATCCTGTCTCAGCCTTCCAAGTACTGAGATTGCAGGCATGTGCTACGACACCTGCTAGCAGGTTAGTTGAGAACCTAATTTTTCTCTTTTTTATTTTTTCCTGTTTTTTTTTTTGTTGTTGTTGTTGTTTTTGTTTTAGGTGCTGAGAATTGAACCCAGGGAGGGCTTCATGCACAGTAGGCAAACTTTCTACCATTGAGCTATGTATCCCCAGCCGGAAGATTTCTTGCCATTACAACCTGAACCCTTGAATGGACCTATCAACTGCCTTCTCAGCTCCAGCTGAGGCTGAAGAAGCTCGGAATGGCACCATCATGTGTGGTTGTCAAATCCAACTTCTGAAGGTCCTGTGTTTTCCTAGTGTGTTTCTTCTCACATCTCCCATGACAGCTATTGGGAATCTTAATCCATAATCCTCAAGCCCCTGTTTGTTCAGCTCAGGTATGAACTCTCTTAACTTCTCCCTTTAACCACCCATGTTAGTTGTATTGATGAAGAGCCTTTTTTTAACCTCATCTGAGTATGACCCCCAACCCCTGCACAGGTAGATAAGATTACATATAAGAACCTAAAAATATCAATGGTTTAAGTAGTTCATTTTATTTATTTTTTATTTATTTATTTATTTATTTATTTATTTATTTATTTATTTATTTATTGCGGTACTGGGGATTGAACTCAGGGGCATTCTACCTCCGAGCTATACCCCCAGCCCTATTTTTTATTCTTTATTTTGAAACCGAGTCTCACAAAGTTGCGGAGTGCCTCACTAGGTAGCTGAGGCTGGCCGTGAACCCGGATCCTCCAGTCTCAGCCTCCCTAATGCTGGGATTACAAGCGTGCACCACCACGCCCGGCTAAGTAGTTCATTTTAATCTCAAGCAAAATATCTAGAGAGAAGTAGTACAGAACTGTTTGGTGGCTCTATTCCTGTAGACCTGGATTCTTAACTTGTGCTATTGGTAAAGCCTCTGCTTAATGGTCCCAGATGGTTGTGACCTTGTTTCTGGCAGCAGGATATGAGATGAACAAAGGAGTAAAGTGAGAACTTCTCCCTTCCCAAGAAGTTGCTGCAAGACACTTTCACTTATAGTGTTGGCCAGAGCTGGTTACCTGGCCACATCCAGTTTCAAGGGAAGCTGGTGAATTTAGTCTATTAAGAGATCATTCCCAGTACTTGGGAGGCTGAAATAAGAGGATCACAGATTCAAGGACAGCCTCAGCAATTTAGGAAGACTCAGCAACCTAGCGAGACCTTATTTCAAAATAAAAATATGCTGGGTGTGGTGGCGCATGCTTGTAATCCCAACATTTGGGAGGCTGAGACCAGAGGATCTGGGTTCGCGGCCAGCCTCAGCTACCTAGTGAGGCACTCCGCAACTTAGTGAGACTCGGTTTCAAAATAAAGAATAAAAAATAGGGCTAGGGGTATAGCTCGGAGGTAGAATGCCCCTGAGTTCAACCTCCAGTACCGCCAATAAATAAATAAATAAAAACATATATTTGGGAGGCTGAGACAAGAGGTTTGAGGACAGCCTCAGCAAATAGTGAGACTCTCATCAGTCTAGTGAGAGCCTGTTTTGAAATAAAATGAAATAAGACTGGGGATGGATCTTGGAGGTAGAATGCCCATGGGTTCAATCACTAGTACCAAAACAAAAACAAAAACATAAAAAAATAGGGCTGGGGTGTAGCTCAGAGGTAGAATCCCTAATACCACCAAAAAATAGAGAGACAGAGATAGAGAGAGAGAGAGAGAGACACGCCATGCTCAAATGGGCGTGGTGGCACACTCCTTTAATCCCAGTAGTGGGAGCCTGAGGCAGGTGGCAATTGCAAGCTCCTTGGTCAGCCTCAGCAACTTAGTAAGGCCCTCAGCAACTTAGTAAGACCCTGTTTCAAAAAAATAAAATAGGACTGGGGTGTAACTCAAATGTAGAATGCTCCTGGGCTCACACATACACACACAGTCACACACATGCACACGCACGTGCGTGCATCATGCACAAAGAGACTCCCAGTTAATCTCTGTTGAGGGGAAGAACAAGTACTGGAAAACCAACCCTCAGCCACACCCACCCAGTGCTCGCCATCCCATCCCCTTCTGCCTTCTGAGGGTACTTTTCTCTCGGGGCTATTCTTTCTCTCCCAGGGCAACATAACTTTCTACACTAACTTATTCCTTCAGGCCCCCTCTTTTGGCCTTAGTTAATCCTCTAGCTATTGTCCACTTATTTTGTTTTCCTTCAGAGCCACCGTCCTGGTTTCCACACTGTCCTTTCAAACTTCAACTTGCTATAACTGACAAGAACAAAATAACTGACAAGAGCAACTTAGCAGAGTATTTATTTTGACTCATAGTGTGAGGATTCGGTCCATGGTAGGCCAGCTCCAGTGCTCTGGCCCTGAGGTGAGGCAGAATGTCATGGTGGAAGAAAGCTGCTTAGCTCATGACAGCCAGTAAGCAGAGATGGAGATAGGAGAGTAAGACACTGAGAGAAGACAAACCCTTCTAGGGCAGGACTCCAGAAACCCACTTCCTCCAACTAGGTCTCATTTCCCAGTATGTTCAGTTATTAATGGATTAATCCACTGACGAGCTCAGAGCCCTCAAGATCCAATCAATTTCCAGCTATATCCATACCCCCTAAAATCGACTAAATTTTGAAACATGGTCTCACTAAGTTGCCGAGGCTGGCCTCAAACCTTCAATCCTCCTATCTCAGGCTCCCAAGTACTGGGATTCCAGGCATAGGCCACCATGCCCATCAGAAGATACATATAAATTTGAAAAGGAAGCCGGGCGTGGTGGCGCATGCTTGTAATCCCAGCATTCAGGAGGCTGAGACCGGAGGATCCGGGTTCGCGGCCAGCCTCAGCTACCTAAGTGAGGTACTCCGCAACTTAGTGAGACCCGGTTTCAAAATAAGGAATAAAAAATAGGGCTGGGGGTATAGCTCGGAGGTAGAATGCCCCGGAGTTCAACCCCCAGTACCGCAAAAAAAAAAAAAAAAAAAATTGAAAAGGATAAAGGGAGAAATTCTGAAACACAAGGCAAAGATAACAGTGTTCCCCTCCCCCCTTTCTTTTCTACAAGGAATTAAGCCTCTTCATTTTTAATTAGTTTCTGCTTTTATACCAGGCAATATTTACATTGCCTGGCTGCTATGCTGTTTCAGCCGGCAATGTAGAACAGTCCTGAAGTGGGGAGTGAGGGTTAAAGACAAAGTCAATACTAAGTCCATTACTGGGAGGGCTGATAGTCAATACTGTAGCCTTGAGTTTATTTCACAGGACCTTTCTATACCATGACACCAGGAAGCTTATACAAGAAAAAGAACATGGGAACGTTAGCTCATACAAGAGAAATAATGTGGGAACATTAGCTTATACAGTGGCAACATAACATACATTTATGAGGTTTTGTAGCCCTTACAAGACCTATTGTCTTAATATACTGATTGTACCGAAGCCCCTCAACCATATCTCAGTACAAGCATCATAGGTGTCTAGATCCAGGTTATTGTTTCCTAGGTCTATAATGTCAGCACACAACACATAGCTGGTCTTAACAAAACATGTGTAATTAATCATACTCTCCAACATCTCCCCTTTCTTTATTTTTTGGAAAATGATACACCAACCTGCAGTTGATGTGCAAGAAGTTGTGCCTATCTTAGGTTGTTCTCTTTTAGGTACAAATCTTACCTGTCATGTGAGCATAGGTGTCATGCACCTACGTCTTGTCTTAGATTGACTTGTCTTTAAGAGAATCTTACCCGTCATTGACTACCAGCTCCTGCAAAAGAGGGCATGCGAAGCTTTAACCCATGTATTTCAGCTTTGATTGTCCAAAATGTGCTGACAAAGATTCGTACCAATATAGGCAGCAAACACAAACCTAGGAGCAATAAGATTCTAACACCTAGAAGACCTCCTGCCAAAGAAGTAAACAATGATCAAGAGGGCAGGACAGCTGGTAACTTTTCCAGAATATCGAGCTGTTTTAGCTGCATCAAATGAAAGGGGCTCGGCACTCCCTAGATCAGTAATTTCTTGGTGTAATTTCTTTTTGTTTTTCTTCAGCATGGATATTTATACATTTCTTGAGCACAACAGGGTTACATAGACATTTATGACATATCAATCATTGTCAGAACACAAATAACACCACTTCTTCGTTTTACACGTATAGCCCACATTCTTAACATAGCCTGGTAAAGTAAACTTTCTAGAGTCATAAAACCATAATCCTTTAGGGTCATATATTTACTTTCTGAGAAGTGGGAGGGTCTTTCATCTACGCATCCTAGGAGCAATCTCCAGATTTTGAGACGCCAATGTAGCCATAGCAGAAGAGTCTCTTGGTGTAATTTCAATAAGTCTAGTGATAGATTTTCATGATGCCATATCCCTTGCGGATGTGTCTTAATCCTATTCCAGTTATGATCACTCTGATTATAAATTTTAGAAGTAACACAGATCCAATCAAATTTAGCATGACACTTTAAACTTGTTCTAGTCTTTAACTCTTGAATAGTAGTTTTTAAATCTTGAACCTCATTTCCTAAGTATAAAACAGTATCATATAAAGCATCTAACCTATGTTCTAATTTAATATCTATATGTTCTTGAGTTCCTAAAGTACGAGTAACATTTTTAGACATCTGATTAACAAAAGAAGCTGTCTGTACTTCTTGAGATAAAGCAACAGCAGCAGTAGTAGCTGTAGCTAAAAGAGTAAGGAGAGCAATGATTCCAGCAATGATTAATCCCACCATTTTTCAGGGACAACTTAACACACAATCAATTTCTTTTAAAATTTGTAACCCATTATCACTATACCAAGGCCCTGACACATCAACAGGTATCAAGACAAAAGACGGCTGTTTAACTGCCATAATCTGTATTCCCCTACATATGTTAGACACACAGGAGGTTAAGAATACAATTTTGACAAGTAGAATTAAAATGATTGGAAACGCTAACATTAATATGTCCAATTAATATTATATAAGGTAAATGTACACAAGCAGTAACATTTTCAGGTTTAGTTTCACTACGTTTTTTGAATGGTTCTAACTCTCCTACTGCCGCTGCCAACTTTCAAATATGATGACAATTCGGATGTAAAGGTGCGCCTCTCTGCAACTCTTGTTGTGACAGAGTCAGGCATCCTGGAACAGACACACTTTTTTTTTTTTTTTCGGTACTGGGGATTGAACTCAGGGGCATTCTACCTCCGAGCTATACCCCCAGCCCTAGTTTTTATTCTTTGTTTTGAAACAGGGTCTCACTAAGTTGCAGAGTGCCTCACTAGGTAGCTGAGGCTGGCCTCGAACCCGGATCCTCCTGTCTCAGCCTCCCAAATGCTGGGATTACAAGTGTGCGCCACCACACCCGGCTCAGACACACTTTTTGAAAAGCAAATGGGTAGTCCAGTACCTAGGCCTGTATAATGATAGGCACACTTTCAGAAGGCAGAGAATTGGCTGTTGCAGGCAGACCCAGCAGACGAAAGTTGTTCACTGTGACGATGATCTCTCTGTCTTCCCACACTGCCGGATATAACAGTGGTGAATCTGGGAAATAAGCCCAATACACCTCAGCCGTCACTTTCAGGTGAGCATGCAGATTCATGGCCAACAGGAGGTGTCGCAGGAGCTTCCTTGACCAATTGCTCTGGTAACCAATGCGGGCCATCTTCTTCCTGGGAAAAAACACAAACATGACCTCAACCCCAATTTAGCACCGGGTCCCTGACATTTTCCAGTCCCTTCAATAAACCTGAGCAAAACCCATATGAGATTTAGGGTCCCAGAAGTGGTCAGCAGCAGAGTGACTGTCAACATCCAAATTTAAAAAAATTAAGAATAAAGAGAGCATGGGCAATACTATTAGCCAGTACACCTTGTAATGGTTGTGTCACAAATTTTTGACACAAGGTGGGACTATTGGCCATTCCTTGAGGTAATACTTTCCAATGATACCAGTCCATAGGCTTATTAAAATTAAGAGAAGGGACATTGAAAGCAAAATGCTGACAATCTTTGGGGTCTAATAAAATAGTATAAAAACAATCCTTCAAATCTAAAATTATTTTATAAGTAGCTTTAGGTATGCCAGCAGGTATAGGCAATCCAGGCTGCAGCACCCCCATTAATTTCATAGTTTTATTGACTTGTCTTAAGTCTTGTAACAGCCTCCATTTTCCAGATTTTTTCCTAATAACAAATATGGGAGAATTTCAGGGAGAGTTAGAAGGTTCAATATGCTCTTTTTCTAATTGTTCCTGCACTAACATACGGCCAACCTGAATCTTTTCTGATGTAAGGGACCACTGATCCACCTATACAGGGTCATCAGATTTCCACTGTATGGCATCTGCATGGGGTGCAGGCACTTCAGTGACCCTAGTTAAAAATATCCTACATTAGTCTGATCTAAATGTGCTTTGCAAGATATGGGGTATTGTATTCTTTGCCCTTTTACACCCAATCCCTTCCCTGGCAGAAATCCTTGTTGAAACATTTGCTGTGTTACTATAGAGTTAGGACTATACAAATAAACCCCTATTTTTTCCATAACATCTCGTCCCCAAAGATTAACTGGAAGCTTTGGCACAATGTAGGGTTGGAAAGTGCCAGTGTGTCCCTCAGGATCTGTCCAAGTCAATATATCAGAACTTTGTTCCGGGTTATGAGTCTGGACAATGCCTTGGAGATCTGTAATAGTGGGTTGTTTAGGCCAATGAGCAGGCCATTGTAAGGCAGTTATAACAGACACATTGGCCCCGGTGTCCAGCACCCCAGTGAATGATTGTTC
>PVLC010027126.1:0-12500 GCA_004027655.1 Graphiurus murinus
GCCGGGCGTGGTGGCACACGCTTGTAATCCCAGCATTCGGGAGGCTGAGACCAGAGGATCCGGGTTCGCGGCCAGCCTCAGCTACCTAGTGAGGCACTCCGCAACTTAGTGAGACTCGGTTTCAAAATAAAGAATAAAAAATAGGGCTGGGGGTATAGCTCGGAGGTAGAATGCCCCTGAGTTCAATCCCCAGTACCACCAAAAAAAAAAAAAAAAAAAAAAAAAAAAAAAAAAAAAAAAAAAAAAAAAAAAAAAAACAAGAAATAAAATCCGGCTAGGTGTAGCTTGGAGGTCGAATGCATCTGAGTTCAACCCCCAGTATCAAAAAAAAATTTTTTTTTTTTTTTTTTTTTTTTGCAGTACTGGGGATTGAACCCAGGGGCATTCTACCTCTGACCTACAACCCCAGCCCTATTTTTTACTCTATTTTGAAACAGGGTCTTACTAAGTTGCAAAGGGCCTCACTAAGTAGCTAAGGCTGGCTGTGAACCCGGATCCTCCTGTTTCAGTCTCCCAAGTACTGGAATTACAAGTGTGTGTCACCATGCCTGGCTCAAAAAAAAAATTTTTTTTTAATTTACATTAAAAATATGGGTGTGGTAGCACATACCTGTAATCCCAGTACTTGGAAACTGAGACAGAAATATTGCATGTTCAAGACCAGCCTAGCAAGACCCTGTTTCAAAAACAAAAAATAAATAGGGCTGGGGTTGTAGCTCAGAGGTAGAATACCCCTGAGTTCAATCCCTAGTACCACAAAGAAAAAAAAATTAATTAATTAATTATTAAAAGCCAAGCACAGTGGCACAAACCTATTATAGTCCCAGCTACTTAGGAGGCTGAGGCAGGGGGCTCACTTGAGTCCAGGCATTCAAGGTCAGCCTGGGCAACATAGCAAGAACCTGTTTCATAAATAAGTAAATAAAAGAATGTGTGATGCTTTTCAAAAAATTCTTTTTTTTTTTTTTTTTTTTTTTTTTTTGCAGTTCTGGGATCGAATCTAAGTCCTCATACATGCTAGGCAAGTTCTATACCACTGAGCTACAGCACCAGCCCCAAAGACAACCTTAAGTTAAACAAAGGAGCTACAGCTGAATAACTTCAAAATTATTTGAAAACCTTCTGAAAATTTTTGCCCAGACCTCCATGCAGTGTGAGGTGGGAGTGCATGTCTTTTTGGCATGCTTGGGATGGGGCCTCCAAAAGCAAGTGTCAGGGCCTCCGCGGGTTTTCCTTGGAGCCTGTAAAACTATGAGCCAGACAGATAGGCTCTGCCCTTGTGGAGCTTTTGGTCTGCTACCAAGCCCTTCTTCCAACAAAGGCAGGAGACAGTGAAGGGGACCAGGTCTGAGCTGAAGCGGACCAAGGACCACGACGTCCCTCGCAGCCCCTGGTGGTCAGAGAAGAAGCCCTCCATGGGTCACCCCAGCCTGGCATGGAGTTGGGGAGCCAGTGGTAACGGCCTGTGTGGGGAGGGCTGGGGTACAGGCAGGGCTATTGGTGGTGCCAGAACCAGCCTGGGAGGAGGTGGGGGAGGAGGAAAAGAGACAGGGAGGAAAAGGGACAAATTGTCCCCAGTGACATCTTGCAACTGCAGAACAAAATGTGCTTTTCTCATCCATACTCTCCCTATTTTTAAGGGAAGCAGTGCTCCTTCTTTGAAGTGGGCCATCAGGGGGACTGAGCCAAGCATGACTGTTCAGAAGAGGGAGGTAAGGCACCCAGCACCCACCCTGCCCTCTACCTTCCTCCCACCTGCACGCAGGCTGCAGTCTCCCATCCTCTGTACTGAATCCCCTCCAGTACCAAATCCAATTGAGTTGGATGGAGAGTGGAGAATTTTGAATCACATCAGTGCTCTTTTCTAGCTGTGTGACCTTGGGCAAACCACGGCCCCCTTTGAGCTCAGTTTCTTTATTTGCAAAATACAGCATGAGAAAACCTCGCTTGTAGGGATATGATGCAGATGACATGAAATGCAGTGGGTCGGGTGCTTAGCTCCAGCCACGGTGACTTCATTCTTGCACTTAAGCCGCAGAGAGGGAAAGCAGTTGAGCAAAGACCAGGGGCAGGGCAGGGGTCCTTGCTGGCCTGGCTGGGAGGGTGCTGGTGGGGAGGAGGAGATAGAGGCAGAGCAGGAAGGTTTCGAGCTTGCCTGGGTAAATGCCAGCAAGGAGCCATTGAAGGTTCTACAGCAGGGGAGCGACCAGAGGATGAGAGGTGGCCAGATCCATGGCTGCCACTTACATCCATGGCCACTGCCTGGATTTTAAGCGAGTTTGTCTTTCCCTCCTCCTTCTCTTTCCCAGGGAGAGACTCTGAGCCACAGCTCAGGAGTGTAACTAAGTATAAACTAAGAAGTGGTAACTGAGGCCTGTCCCGAGGTGGGCTGGACCCCAATCTGAGCCATCCTCACTGGGTGATTGCCCTCCTCCACCCCAGGATTGGAGTGCCATTTCCAGGACTAAGTGAGAATATATCTCTAAAAGCACTTAGTATCACCCCTGACGTACAGTTGGTTCTCAGTGTGCATCACGGAGATGATTAAGGACAGGGAAGGTAAGACAGGCAGGATGCGAGGTATCAGAGGAAGGGGAGGTAACGCAGAAAGCCCTGGTTTCTGTCTCTCTGGATGGTCCACCTGCAGCCACAAAAGAAGCTGCAGGGGTGACCAGGGGTAGCTACTTGGTAAGACAGGAGCTTTCCCCTGTCCCAACTCAGGACAGCCAGGCAGGGTGCAGTGTAGCAGCTGATCTCTGGATGGTTCCAGAGCTGGGCATCCTGCACAGGGGTCATGCCTGGGAGGCAGGAGGAGGCTGCAGGTGTGAACCCAGGGAGCTGGGACCCCCTACCAAGCATCGGGACCCTCCCCAGCTAGCTAGAGGCCAGAGCTTTGGAAGGTGGCCTGACACTAGCTGAGACAGGTTCCCTCTACAGGCAGGCCAGCTGGGCCCTCCTGGGCGGCTGGGCACCTGAGCAGGTGTAGGGGGGGGTTGCAGGCTGTCACTTCTAAAAATAGAGCCCTGCAGCCTGGGAGCCAGCCAGGTGTGGCTGCTCGGCCTCCCAGACAGGCTGACACGCACACACGAGTTCTGAGCCTGCGCAGATGCACCGACTCCCAGGCCCAGACCTCGGGACATATGCTCAAGACAGGTCTGACATAGGCCTGACCTGCTGGCCCCTCCACACACTCCCCAACACAGGCTGACACACAGGCCCATGGCCTCCTGGGTCTCCAGGGTTGGGACATCTGCCTCCTGAGGCCAGGGCCCGGTTGGTTTCAATTTGCTGCTGTCTCGTGGATGCCTGTTAGCAGGGGCTGGCACGAGCCCATGCAGAGGAGGCACGTGCTCTAGAGACATGGGCCACACGCACTCGTACCTTCTGTGATTAAGCACCTCACCCCTGTCCCTGAGCTCTGAGCTCCACAAGGCCCGGGAGAGGCCGGCCCCAGGAGGCCTCCCAGGACCTGGGCAGGCCCTTTCACTCAGAGTCTGAGCGAGTGAGGGTGGTGAGGGGGACATGCCCCAGGGAGGCAAGGGGGCTCTGGGGAACAGCAGCTTTGAGTAGGTGCCAGTAGGAAGATATCAAAGCTTCAGCAGTAGGGTAGGGACCAGAGGACGGGAGGTGGCTGGACTCATGGTTGCCACTTACTTCCATGGCCACTGCCCGGATCTTAATGTGTTCGTTATTCCCTCCTCCTTCTTTCTTCCCAGGGAGGGACTTCTGAGCCACAGTTCAGCTCCACTGAGACCCTCTTGGAGAAGTGAGGCCAAGGACATGTGGGAGGAAGTGGGGACTCTGTTTTCTACAGGAAATGCCTGGAGGAGGGCTCCCTGGGATAGCAGTAGCACTGTGCCAGAATTTAGGGCGTCTGGCTGGGACTGCATCCCACGTGACCTCCAGTGGGAAGGAGCCCTGCATCCCACAGCCTGCAGCACACACACACGCTGATGGAGGCCCGAGGGCACAGGTCACGGGTGGCAGGCCAGAACGCCTCCCTGGAGGGGAACCTGGAGCAATAGAAGACAGAGGAGCTCTGGGAGGAGGGCTGAGCAGCCGCTGAAGCCCTTGATCGAAGGACTGTGGAGGGGGGGGCATGTCTGTGCGAGGGCCTCAGGACACCCACCTCCCCTCCTCGGTGGGGAGGCTGGAGCACTGTGGGTGAGGAGGGGTCACAGGGCCAGGCCCATCATGGCTGCAGGGGTAGATGATGGACAGGACGGAGACAGGCGGCCAACAGATGGACAAATGGCTAGACTAGCAGGCAGAGAGATGGGGGAGAATGGACAGACAAGTGGAAAGGCAGAAATGAGTGGGTGGGGACTGGGGATGGAAAGGTGGGACGGCATGCCAAGGGAGCTGCCAGCCTCTCCCCCGCAGGCACTCCTGGAAGCCACAAGCCCACTCCCACCCCTGCCCCATTGTGTATCCTCCCAGGCCAGATCCAGGGAAGCCAACACATCCTAGGCCTGGTGCCCAGAGATACACCTCCCAACCAGGCACAGTCCTGCTGTGAGCCCAGATGTGGAAACACCTCCAGGTGTTCTCACCTGAGCACATGTGCATGGAATGGGGTGGGGATGGGGTTACGTCTATGGTCTAACACCTAAAAATAGCCCCCCAGCATGTGGGGAGCACCCCAATTATGGCAGACATGCTTGTGCATGCATGTGTGTGCACACACACACTGACTGAGTCAGCCCCACAAGCACTCGCTGACACACACAGGTGGGGACACAGTCACTGAAACCCAGACACCAGGCTCCAGACATCACAGGGCTGCCACCCTGCAGCTCCAGAAGGAGTCAGTCCTGTGGTCTACAGCGGGTGACCATCAAAGGCTCCATGGGCAGCTCCTGGCCCAGCCTCATGGGAGGCCAGGAACACTGTCCTCGCCTTCTGTGGAGTTCAAGTCTCACCTGCAATGGCTCCTTCCAGAGAAAGCTGGAGTCCAGGGCCTAACTCACCCCATACTGTCTCCTCTCTTGCCACTACCACCACGTGTCACACCCTGGGCAGGACCTTCTCTGATACCTTGACCCCCACTATTCCTGCAGCCAGGAACCGCTTTCCCACCATAACGGCCGTATCATCCAAGACAGACACGTCTGTATACCTCAGCCTTACCAGTGCAACACACACTAAGGCCTCAATAAATGTCTGTTCGCTGACTCTAGCTGGTCATTAGAGATATGTCAGCTAAGAATCAGTGCCAGATGCTGAATATGGTGGGACACACCTGGAATCCCAACTACTCAGGGTGGAAAGTTGGCAAAACCCTGTTTGTTTTTAAATAAAAAGTAATAAGAGCCGGGTGTGGTGGCACACCCTTGTAATCCCAGCATTTAGGAGGCTGAGACCGGAGGATCCAGGTTCACGGCCAGCCTCAGCTATCTAGTGAGGCACTCTTCAACTTAGGGAGACCCGGTTTCAAAATAAAGAATAAAAAATAGGGCTGGGGGTATAGCTGGAAGGTAGAATGCCCCTGAGTTCAATCCCCAGTGCCACACACACACACACAAAAAAAGTAATAAGGCTGGGGTCATAGCTTGGAGGTAGAATAAATAGCTCAGTACCAAAAAAAAAGAAAAAAAAATCAGTGCCCAATGAGTTGGTGTAGCTGCCATGGGGCCCTAGTGAGAACACAGAGCCCCGCAGGCACTCCCTTGTGACCACACCCCTATGGGGTGAGCCCTGCACCCTCATGCCCTCCGCTTGCCATGGAAAAGACGTGCCGCTGTGACCCAAGAGCCAGACCTCGCAGCGAGCGCTGCGCGGCCCACAGGGCTGTGGAAGGGGCCTTCAGCCGAGGCGGAGGCTCCCTGTCCCTGTACCCATTGACATCTCAGAAAGCCCAGGCACTTTTCTAGGGTGTTCTTTGGGGCTAGGGAGTGCCAGGACAGGCCCTCTGCCAACTCAGCAGGTCAGGGGACTTTGGATGTGCTGACGTTAGCTGCCCTGCCATGCCCCCTGGGCCTGGGCCTGGCAATAATTGATCGACTGACATGGAGTTGCATCCCTCTACAAGGACCAACAGACCTGTTTCCAAACAACTTGTTCATATTTACTCATTTAATCGTTGTAATGACCGTATGAGGGAAACAGTGTTCTTAAGCCCATTTTATAGCTGTGAAAACTGAGACTTAGAGATAGATGAACTCCCAGCAGCTAGGAGTAGATAGAGTCAGGCTTCAAACCCAGGCTATCTGGCTCCGGAGCCTGCACTTTCAACCATGACAGTCTACACTATACTTATGTCTCTTCTTTGACTTATTATTTGGTACTGGGGACTGAACGCAGGGGCATTCTACCTCTGAGCTACACCCCAGCCCTTTTTGGTTTTTGTTTTGAAGTTGCTAAGGGTCTCACTAATTTGCTGAGGCTGCTCTCAGATCTGAGATCCTCAAGTACTGGGATTACAGGCATGTGCCATCAGGCCGGGCTGTTTTTAAGGTTTTTGTTTGTTTATTTTGTTTTGTTTGTGGTGCTGGGGATTGAATCCAGGGGCATTCTACCTCCAAGTTACACTCCAGCTCTATTTTATTTTTTATTTGAAAACATTCTCATTAGGTTGCCAAGAGCCTTACTAAGTTGCTGAGGCTGGCTTTGAACCTGTGATCCTCCTGTCTCAGCCTCCCAAGTACTGGGATTACAGGTGTGCCCCATGACACTTAGCTTAAATTTCTTGTTCTTTTTAAAGATTTTGTTATTTATTTATTTATTTATTTATCGGTACTAGGGATTGAACCAGGAACATCCTAACTTTTTTTATGTGTATGTATGGTACTTGGGGTTGAACCCAGGGGCATTCTACCTCTGAGCTATACTCCCAGCCCTATTTTATTATTATTTTTATTTTGAAATAGGATCTCTCTAGGTTGATGAGATTCTCACTACTTGCTGAGGCTGTCCTCCAACCCGGGATCCTCCTGTCTCAGGCTCCCAAGTACACAGATTAGCTGGATGTGGCACTGCACACTTGCAATCCCACACTTGGGAGGCTGAGATAGGAGGATCACAGGTTCAAAGCCAGCCTCAGCAACTTAGTGAGGCCCTCTACAACTTAATGAGACCTTGTTTCAAAAATAAAATAAAATAGGGCTGGAGGTATAGCTCAGAGGTAAAATGTCCCTGGGTTCAATTCTGAATACCAAAACCAAAACCAAAAGAAACCCAAGTACTGGGATTATAGGTGTGGGCCGTCATGCCCGGCTACATTAACTTTTTTTTTTTTTTTTTTTTTTTTTTGCGGTACTAGGGATTGAACTCAGGGGCGTTCTACCTCCGAGCTATACCCCCAGCCCTATTTTTTATTCTTTATTTTGAAACCGAGTCTCACTAAGTTGCGGAGTGCCTCACTAGGTAGCTGAGGCTGGCCACGAACTCGAATCCTCTGGTCTCAGCCTCCCATTAACTTATTTTTAAAAAAGAAAAAGTAACATTACTTGGTCCAGGTAGGCTTTGGCACGCGCATGTGTGTGTGTATCAGAGAGAGAGAGAGAGATTGATTGATTCCAGGTCATTCCCAGCCCCATGTCTGTCTCTCTCAACCTGATATTGCCAAGTACACCCCTGTGATTCCTGTTTCCCCATAGCTGGCCAGGCATTAGGCCCATGGGAACAAGTGTGAGTCCAAGTCTATTCTGGAACATTCTACCTCAACACCCATCCCCTCCTGCCTCCCAGCTCCATCCCAGGTCAACATTCTTGGAAAGCTCAAAGGCGCTTTCTTTCAAGGCATCTGTAGCCTGAAGCAAGGTGCGCAGAGAGGGGTCCCAGCCACAGCCCCGCACAGGCTGCATCTTGAGATCAAAGGGCATAGAGTGGCCCTGAGGCCTCAAGACTCTTCCTGACCTCAGCTTCCACAAAGGCCTTGGCAGGCTTCTGCCCCAGAGCATCCCTCCCTTCCAGGTGTGTCTGCTGGGGCTGCCTCCGGACATTCCTTTTCTCAAGCAGCTTTGCTCAGTCCCACCCAGGGTTCTGGACCCAGCCTGGTGCTGGGTACAGCAGGTCCTGACCTCAGGGCCGAGATGTGAGGGCCCAGGCTTCTAGGAGCTGGCAATGACCTTCCGGCTTCCACCGTGCATTCACCTTGGGATGTCTGCCCGCTGCTGTGGGGCAGTGATGGGGGAGAGGGGCACATGTTCTGTCCTGTCCCTGATCCCTGTTGTTTTGGTGGCAGGAAAGTCTCAGCAAGTGGTCCCCACCCCTGGGACTGAGCAGACACAGGTGACTACCTGGGCCCCTCCTTGGCCCAGGCCTCCCAGCCCCTCCTCCTCCCAGCCTGACTCAGAGGCCTGTCATCTGCCTCTGTGAGGGAGGCCAGCAGCTTGGGTGCAAAGGAGCTGTCTTGGGTGCCAGCCCTCTCCCCTCACTGACCTGACCCTCAGAGGGCCTCGTGCCAGACACACAGACACACTCACAGGTTCACACTCAGCCACACTTGGGGTAAAACAACTCAGGTGTAGGGCTGAGAAGGGCCAAGGAGAACAGGGTGAGCTGGGCACCGGTGGCCCATGCCTATAAGCAGTACTTGGGAGGCTGAGACAGGAGGATCACAGATTTGAGGTTAGCCTTGACAATTTAGCCAGACTCTGTTTCAAAATAAAAAATAAAATAGGGCTAGGGTAGTAGCTCAGAGGTAGAATGCCCCTGGGTTCAATCCCCAGTGCCACAAAAATAAAATAAAATGAAAAGAACAGGGCTTTCGGGGGTCACCTCCCCCCTCTCCCACACAGAACCCGGCACTTCCTGGTGCTGGACATCGGAGGCCAGAGATACCTGGTTCCTCCCCAGAATGGGCAGAAATTCTGGCATATGCCCCCAACCCTATAATTACCTCCCTGTCTCTTGCTTTTGCCCCTCACCCCACACACCCAGATGCCTCCTCTGTGACCCCTCAAGGTCCCCTCACCCCACCCTATAGAAAGAGCATCAAATCCCCACACAGCGTCCGGCCCCTCTCTCAGCCCCTGAAGTCAGATAGGCCCTGGCGACCCCTCTCAGGGAGGTCCCCTCCTTCTTCAGCTGGGCCCAGTGTCATCAGTCACAGCAGTGGCCTCCTCACACCCTCACCACTCTCATTCCTGCCCCAGCACCCTGAGGACACACAGCTCCCAGGCTGGCCGGACTTCCCCCTCCACATCCACAGTTTGCTCTGCACCCTGCCCTCCTGACCATCACATCAGCAGCCCGAGTGCGGTCCACAGGCAGGTCTGCACCTGGAGCTTTGCACACATTGATTCATTCACTGCTCACAACAAGACCCAGGAAGAAAGAACCAATAATTACACTCATTGTTCAGAGGCGGAAACCGAACCCAGTGAGGTTAAAGACAGACATTCCTTCCCAGGAGCAGGAGGAACTGCCCCCAGCCTGCATGCAGCCACAGCCCTTCGAGTAGGTTCTGTTAGGTCGTGACTTCAGCCTCTCTCTGTCTTGGGGCAGTGCGAGATGGGGCAGGGCCTGGCCTGACTCACCTCCGGCCTGGGCAGCCCAACACTGAGCCAACCAGGACCGGCAGGGCAGGTAACTGCGCTATCTGGAGAAGGGGCCTGAGGAAGGTTGGTGGAACTCGCCCTCTTCCCCTCCCTCCTACTCGCTGCTGCCCAGCCCCTTTCCCACCCCTCTCTCTACCCTGCATCGGTCCCTGCCCAGCCCTGTCCACATCTTCCTACCAGATCCTGGGGAAAATGCCCAGCCCCTGTCCTGCTCTCAGGCTGGACCTTGCTGGTGGGAAGGGGAATCCCTGCCAGGCTCAACCTGGGAGAGGGTGGGGGTGGAGCGGGGCCCCAGCACCTCCCCACCGCCCTGCTCAAAGGAGGCCTAGCCTGCCCAGGAATGTTGGGCACCTATGGGCGGCCACTTCAGTATGTATGTACCTGGCAAGGGGCCAGGGGACGTATCCGCAGCAGAAAAGGGAGATGACATCGGACCCCAGCTCTAGCCCTGCGCTTACTTAATGGGTACCGAGTTAAAAATAGGTCCCAAGTGCCCGAGAGTAGGCAGCAGATAGAGGGAGGGAGCCCAGGAGCCCGGGGACTATCTGTGTCTCCCTCAGAGCCCTCTGCACAACCTCCCTCTCCCCGAGAGATTTGGGATTCTGTCAAGTGTCACACACACCCCTGCTTTGCTAGTGGCACCAGGGATATGTTTGAGCACTTTGCTGATTGTGGTGTTTTGTTAACACTGGGGACTTTAGGTCCACGTGGGCCCCCAGCAAAGGATGACTGTCTGACTATCCACATCCACCTCCATTTACAGAGCGAGACTGAGGTTCAGAGAGAAACGATTGGCTCAAGGCCATGCCGAGCAAGGCTAGAACCAGGTCTCTTGGCTTCCAACTCAGGACTCTTTCCTCTCCCTTACACCATACCGGTTATGTTAGACTGCACAACACTGGAATCGATTTTATATCATGTTGTTGTGTCAGCAGCGAGGTGTCGTTGGGGTGGGGGTGGAAAGTGGCTGGAAGAAGGTGACAAGAAGCCTATAAGGCTGAGTGAGGCCCAGGCTGGGAACCCTCCCCCCTTTTCCCAGTCAGGTGTAGCGGGTGTGGCTCGGGCACCCAGTGCCCTAATTAGCTCCTGTTGACAGTTTCTGGTTTGTGTGTTATCACCTTGGTCCACTTATCTTTATCAGAGACAAAGGTTGATTGGAGCGCTCTGGCCAGGGCTCAAAGCAGCTCCACTCCAATTTCACAGAGCATTTATGACCCCCATAAAGAATAAGCCTCTTTCCTCAGAAGGCAGGCCGATTAGAGACGGGCTGGCCGAGGCTTGGCTTTGCTCCTCACCACCCTCCTCAATACCATGCCTAGTCTCTCTCCCTTTGGCCAGAGAACAGTGGAGTCGGCACCTGGCCTCCTGACCACCACCTTCAGCACCCTGCAGCCATGTCCCAGGCACTGGGACCTGCCTGAACGAGACCTCCCCACCTGGTCCCTCAGCCCCTGCTCCTCTAGTCTCTTTCTGGAACAAAGGTTCTGAGTCTTATCAGCCCAGGAGGTAGAATATTAATCTGGCCACCTCTGCCCCAGCCCTGACCCCTGATGGCCAGCCTGCGCACTCTGAGTGGGTGGGTGTCTTCGCATGGGGATAGGGTGAGGTGGGGCTGTAAGGAAGCGGTCTGGCAAGGGGCCTTTATGGCCATCAGAAGTGCTCGCTCCCCTTGGTCTTTCCCTGCATGAGCCTCAGGGCCAGTCCCCTGAGTCCGCCCCAGCTCCCCATGGAGCCTCCAAGGAGATCTCTTCTTTGAGAAGTGATCTGAACCCTTCCCTGAGATTCCTGCCTGGTCCTGCTCCCAGTTCAGCCTTGATCCCCATCCTCAGGACTGGGGCAAGTCACCACACACCAGACCCAGCTATAGCACCCAGAAAATGGCTGTCGACTAGGATCTGTCCAGGAAGATTTGTCCCTGCCAGATCCACAGGGACTGAACCAAGGGAGCTACAGATGCCTTGAGTGGACGTCCTCAGAGACCCCAGTGGAGACGGGTCCCTGCCCAGGTGTGTGTGTGCGTGCCCACCCTCCCAAGGCTTTGTCTGGAGGGGCATTGTCTGGAGGGCTGGGCGGTGGCCTTTATGGCCAGGCATAAAAGGTAATCATTGACCATATCAGTGCCTCCTTGCGCGTCAGTGCCCGCCCAGGCTCGACCCTGCCAGGCCCTGGACTACTTTACAGTCACATAAAAGGAGCCTCCAGACTGGCCCCTGAGGACTTTGGCCCTCAAGAGGGGAGCAAGAGGGAAGCGGTTCCCTGGAGACAGCCTTTTCTTATAATATTTACTTGGCCAGAGAAAAGCCTCCGCCTTTTATCAAACACTGGGATTGTCTCAACAGCCTGCTAAGCCACAGAGTCCCATCGCCGGGGCCTCCTTCTTCCGCTCCCTCCTCTACCTCTTCTGTCAGGACCCACTGGCAGCTGCTCCCACCCAGCATGGCCCTCCCCAGGCTGGAACTTGGGATGCACAGCGGTGGCCCAGTTTCTTTTCCAAGTTTTGTTTCATTGAGCCTTCACTAGACCTGGGAGGTGGGCACCAAGATAATCCCCATGTCACTGACAGGAAAACTTGGGCACAGAGAGGCCGAGTGACCTGCCCAAGTCTATGAATCGGGAAACAGCCAACCTTAACAGATCCTGTAATCACAGCATCTGTCTCCAGGCTTGGTGTTCCTGTACTGCTATCAGTGAAAACAGCTCTGACCACACACCTTCCATGTATTTATATGTACCCATAGTCATGAATATGTATGACTGAAAACATGTGTATTAAACATCAGCAAATATCTGCACCCCAGTGGAACAACCTATCCTCATCCCATCATTCAAACCAAGTCAGAGCAACTCAACACACTTCACACATCTCAATTCCGGCAAGGTCATCTGGGCAGAGTGCCAAGGTGGGAACTGGGCAGAACTTTGGAGGGAAGGTGGACCTCAGGCAGATGAATATATTAGGAAAGCCATTCCAGTAGAAGAAGCAACTTGTGCAAAACT
>PVLC010027126.1:17500-22144 GCA_004027655.1 Graphiurus murinus
TGCTGGGAAGGGGTCTCCAGGTAGAAGAAGAAGTTCCAGAGCCTGTTCTTCAGGAGTTCACAGGCCAATGAGAGGAGGGGTAGCTCCATATCCAGAAAACAAAGGAAAGAACTGGGAGAGGAAGACTCCAGAGTGGAGAGCTGAGGCAGGGAGGAGGGGGCCTGAGGATGGGAGGACTGGGGTGGGGAGCGGAGGGCGCCGCAGGCAGGGGCACAGCAGAAGAAAGGCCTGGAAGGCCGAGTCGGGGGCAGTGGGGTGACGAGACAGGAGCAGCAGCAGGACTGTGAGCAGTAGGAACACCGCTCTCAGGAGTTATGGTGGGGACGGACACACAGAGGGCCTCTGGGGTTTTGTTTGGTCAGCAATGGGAAAGGTAGCCAAAGCACCCACGTGGGTGCCAGGGAGTAAGACAGGTGTTTGGGTTTGGGGTACTGAGTTCACACCCTGCAAAGTGCAGACGGTGGCAGCCAATGTCTGTCTGGAGCCCCCACCCCTCTTATCCAACAAGCCTGGGGACAGGACCTCACTTGACTGTCCCACACCAGGCCCCAGCTGTTGACAAATGGGCTCTTCCCCTGCCCTAGGAGCTGAGATGTGGCATTGTTGAGCTGGAAATGACTCACAGAGCTTTTCCTTCCTTCTCTTCCTCTCTGCTTAGCTTGCCCACACCCTGCACATATCCCCCCACCCCCACCCTCTCTCTGACACTCACACACCTCCTCTTTCAAACTCCATCTACTGTATATAGGCAGTCTACCGACATAAATACTCCCCAGGCTGGGGGCAGTGAGGGGCTCAGCGAGGGCCTGGACTTGCACGTGTCCATGGCTGTACAGTCTCATGCATGGCAGCTGTTCAAATCTCTGGCTTGTGGAAGGCAGAAAGGGCATCTGTGAAGGGAGCTAAGGCATCTTTGGGTCTGGAGGTTGTGGTTGGGGGGAGGTTTCTGGGGTTGCAGGACAAGCATAGGTGTTGTGGGCTGAGCTGAGGGGGCAAAGGCATGAGTGGTGAGTGGATTCATGCCTCGGGTGTGTCCTCGTGGATAGCTAAGCAGTGAGTGTGGAGAAGGTGGGCACTGGGTGTGGAGGAAGTGTTTCTGTCTGTGGCAGTGTGAGGGTCTGCCTGGACAGCCAGCCTTGCCTCTGCAGGGTGTGAAAGCACTGTTTTGGGAGGGAGGCCAGTGTCCTGTCTTCCTATCCATTTCCCTCATCAGGGCCAGAGCATCAGAGATAAACCCCAGTGAGTGTTGGTGGCCTTGTCACATTCCCAGGGACTCCAGGGAGTAAGAAAGCTCATCCAGCTCCCAGAGAACTAGCAACCCTCACCAGGTCCACCATCATGAGATCCCAGCTAGAGAGACAGGAACTAGGAACATGGGGCCCATCACTACCACCAGGCAGGGCTTTCTCTTCTTTCTCCTCCCAGCCTCAGTTTCCTCAGGTGTAAATGGAAGATGACGACTTCTACAGAGAGGGATTATCTGCACCCAGGTGAGCCGAGAGCAGTGGCCAACAAGAGGCCAGATCAGGATACACACTCTGTCCCAATTCCCCCAACAAAGAAACAATTCAAGCCAGGTGTGGTGGTGTACACTTGTAATCCCAGTACTTGGGAAGCTGAGACCGGAGGATCTGGGTTCGTAGCCAGCCTCAGCTACCTAGTGAGTCACTCCACAACTTAGTGAGACCCTGTTTCAAAATAAAGGGGGTGTAGCTCAGAGGTAGAATGCCCCTGAGTTCAATCCCCAGTACCACAAAAAAAAAAAAAAAAAAAAGAAAGAATTCAGTTGGGCCTCCTCAGACTGGGGGTTGCAAGTCCTTGGGCCATCTCTAGGGGGCACTGACAGGCAGCCAGCACTTGTGCCCACTTGTGGATAGATTGAATGAGGAAAAGACAGAAAGAAAAAAAAAGGCCTGGGGGATGGGGAGAGGGGCTTGAGGCTATGTGTAAATAGGGGACAGAAATTCAGAGGGACTTGATGGGGTTTGTCTGTAGGATGTATGACTTCTGTCATCCATGCCTTAGGAAGAGCACCAGAGGCCTTTTGAGAGTAAAATCCCAGGCTACAGGGGAAGGGAATCCCAGGTTGTCCCTGGAGGAGAGTGACGGGGAAGAACTGGGGGCTGCCTTCTTTCTTTTCTGTGGGACCTCACCAAGGCACACTTGTCTCCTAGGGCCCCTCAAGATGCGAATCCTTGCTGGGCATAGTGGCTTATGCCTGTAACCCCAGTACTTGGGAGGCTGAGAAAGACTACAAGCTCAAGACCAGCCTCAGCAACTTAGTGAGACTCTATTCCAAAAATAAGAAATAGGAAGAACTGGGAGTGTAATTCAGAGGTAGGAAGAAGACCCTGGGTTCAATCACCAGTACCAAAAAAGAAGGAAAAAAAAGAGAGAATCCTCCATCTTGGCCACAGGGGCTGGCAGCAGGCCGGGAGTGAGGCCGGTCCCCAGCATGGGGCTGGAGGGAGTGAGGCCGGTCCCCAGCATGGGGCTGGAGGGAGTGAGGCTGGTCCCCAGCATGGGGCTGGAGGGAGCACTCACTGGGAGACTGGAGCCTTCCAAACATGGCTGCCTCCCCCTAAGACTACGCTGCCATTAAGGTCCCTGAGCACAGAGCCAGCTCCCTCCCCTGTGTCCCAGCTCCAGGGTGTTTGTGTGCCAAGAAGCAGGCAGCTCCAGGGTCAATTCTGAATTCCGGGGGTGGTCCCAGTCCCGGGAGGTGCTTTCCTCCAGCACTGCCCACCCATAAAGGGCATTTGTGCCCAGGCAACACCCGCCCACCTGGAGCTGCTGCGAACACAGTGCGGCAGTGAGAGCGGGACAAACGCCCTGTGTGCGCTGGCCGAGGTGCCGGAGGAAGCTCGGCGGGGCCCAAGTGTTAATGGGCCTCCTTCCTGCCCTGCCCATGCCAGCTCTGCAGTGCTCATCCCTTCTCCCCCGAAATGCTCGCTTCCGCTCCGTCCCTGCACACTCCCTCCACGTCCCTGGCTGCGGATCTGTCCTGCTTTGACAAACATCTCGCTCAGCCCTCAGGTTTATGGCTTTTCCGTGTGCCTTCCTTCATGTGGTTGGGAACCAGCACTCCGGGCCTGGAGCAGAGGCTGGGCTGGGGAATGGGGGCTGGGCTCGCCAACCACAGCCAGGAGAGCCTGGAATCCTGCTGCCTGGGAGACAAGACCCAGCCAGGGAGAGACACAGAAAGGCACCCTCTGGGGCAAACTCTGTGTACTGAAGGAGGGACCTGCAGGGACAGGCTGAGGGAACCAGGAGGGGCTCCAGAGCAAGTTGTGCTTAAAGTATGAAAAGGACAAAGGAGACCATTCCAGAAGGGAGCACCACCAACCCACATGAGGTCAAGAGAGAGATTGGGCTGGGCCTCTAGAGACTGAGGCAGGAGGATTGCAAGTTCAAGGCCAGCCTCAGCAACTTAAGAGACCCTGTCTCAAAATAAAAAATAAAAAGGCTTGTAATCCCAGTACTTGGGGAGCTGAGACTGGAGGATCGCAGGTTCACAGCCAGCCTCAGCTACTTAGTGAGGCTCTCTGCAACTTAGTGAGACCTTGTTTCAAAATAAAAAATAAAAAAAATAGGGCTGAGGGTGTGGCTCAGAGGTAGAATGCCCCTGGGTTCAATCCCTAATACCGCAATAAATAAATAAATAAAATAAAAAGGACTGGGGATGTAGCTCAGTGGTAGAGCTCCTCTGTGTTCAATCTCCAGTACAGAAGAAGAAGAAGAAGAAGAAGAAGAAGAAGAAGAAGAGGAGGAGGAGGAGGAGGAGGAGGAGGAGGAGGAGGAGGAGGGGAAGCCAGGGTAACCTTGTGGATTTGTTTTCAAACACAATATTTGTTAAGCACCAACTGCATCTTGTGCTAAGTCCCATGAATTCCTTATCTCATTAATTTTCACACAAACCCATCAACCCCATTTTACAGATGACAACACTAGTATGCAGAGCTGGTTGGTGGCAGAGAAAGCACTGAGACCCAGGCAAGCAGCCAAGTCAGGGGCAAATGAGGAAGAAAACTTACTTGCTGCTGGCTGCATTCGTGTTGGTCACTGAAGGGCTTTTGTATCTGGGCCCCTGACTATTGGTTTGGTGGCCCTGAGTCCCTGGGTCAGACCCAGGAGGGCAAAGGAGGGATAATCCTATTCCAGAGTACTCAGTGACTCAGAAATTCTGTGTGTGTTGGGCGGGGGGCAGGGGATGTATCAGCATCTTTTACAAGCTAATGTCTCCTACATAGGGGGACAAATTAAACTTTCAAAGGTACATGGAGGTCATTGAATAAAATATACACTCTAAAATTGTTACCCAAGCCGGGTGTGGTGGCGCACTCTTGTAATCCCAGCATTTGGGAGGCTGAGACTGGAGGATCCGGGTTCGCGGCCAGCTTCAGCTACCTAGTGAGGCCCTCCGCAACTTAGTGAGACTCTGTTTCAAAATAAAGAATAAAAAATCGGGCTGGGGGTATAGCTCAGAGGTAGAATGCCCCTGAGTTCAATCCCCAGTACCGCAAAAAAAAAGAATAAAAAATAGGGTTGGGCTGGGTGTGGTGGCGCACGCTTGTAATCCCAGCATTTGGGAGGCTGAGACCAGAGGATCTGGGTTCGCGGCCAGTCTCAGCTACTTAGTGAGGC